>PVJC01003589.1:0-69258 GCA_004026665.1 Murina feae
TGTAGACCTGGGCACCATGTAGACTCGGGTTCCGTGTAGACCCAGGCACCATGCAGACCCAGGCACCATGTAAACCTGGGCACCATGTAGACCGGGCTCCGTGTAAACCAGGCATCATGTATACCCGGGCACCACGTAGACCGGGCTCCGTGTAGACCCGGGCACCATGTACGCCTGGGCTCCATGTAGACCTGGGTTCCATGCAGACGGCGCTGCCCAGTAGAAACAGAAGAGGAACCCCTTGAGTAGCTTTGGGTTTTCTAGGAGCCACATTAAAACAAGTAAAAAGGAACATGTGAGGTGAGTTTAACGAACACTTTATGAGCCCAAATATATCTGAACTGTTACTTCAACTGCTAATAAATACAAAATATTAAGGAGGATTTTTACATTTGCTTTGTGTGACGTTTGGACCTGCCGCTTGCCTTGGCGCCGGCTCCCCAGCCTAAGGAGCGGTGCCCTCACCACGCGGTGCCGGTGGCCATGCCTCCTCGGGGGCTTTGTAACTGTGTCCAGAGCAAGACTGATGGAGTGGCTCCGCTCAGCAGACAGGGACTCTGTCCTGGGCAAGGCCACGACTGACCATCGATTCTACAGGATCAAAGACACATGGGTCCCGCCACCGGGGCCTCGTGACAGAGCCCCCTTGCGGAATCCAGGAAATGCAGGAAGAGGACAGACTGACAGGAGACAGAGTAGGGCGGTTAGAATCATCTAGTTCATGGTCAGGCACCCCACCTCCTCTCCACACACCCAGTGCGGGTGGCGGTAGAGGGTCCCGCAGAACCCTCTTTCCGGTAGGTGAGCCAGGCGCTGTGTGAAGCCTCGGGGGTGGGGGCGCCCCCTGGCAGCAGCTGAGCCGTGGACAGAGGGCTGGGAGCTGCCCACACATGGCGTGGACTTGCCCATCGAAGCCGTGAGAGGAAGCACTTTGCAGGCTCTGCCTTCTCCTCCCAGGCAGGTACTTCAGTCCCTGCAGCCGCTCCCGGACATACCGCCCAGGCCCGTTCAGCTGGACACAGACGCTCAGTCACTCCGGAGACTGGCGGGAGGGGTCGCCGTGACACTGCAGCCCGCGGGGGTCCGTTTTATGGCTGGGAAACTCTCAGCACACAGCCGAGCCCTCAGAGCGGGGTGTCAGGGAGGCTCCTGGGAAAATCTCAGTGTCTCCTCCTTGTTTCTCTGATTGCCCGCCTTCAGCAAGCACATCTGGTCAGCAGTAGTGCACTGTCCCCGCGGGCAGCAGAGCGATGCCCAGGACAAGTCACTGAGGACACTTCTCAGCGGAGTGAAAGACTGGGGGTGAGAGTCTGTGGCAGTGATACCGGACAGATGCCGCGGGGGAGACACGGACAGGTTCAGGGCATGGAGTCCCTGCCACCCGCAGTGGGTAGTTCTGACCCACAATCACGATGTCATGCAAGAGACCCTTGCCATCTGGCTGCCTTGGTTTCTGGTTGGCACGTGTGAATGGGTGTGGCATGCGGCTAAGGCTGTTACTCTGTGGGGAGCACAGCTGTGAGCCCAGGGCTGTGGCCAGCGGTTCAGGAGTGTGGGCTGTGGGCACAGGGCCAGGTGAAGGCTGCTGGCCCAGGAGAGGAGGCGCGGTGGCGATGAGCGGGTGGGCAGAGGAGCCAGTGGGGGATGTGGTGCAGGAGGGCCAGGTGCTCCTCAGCCGGCACTCATTACTGGGAGGAAACGCAGGCACCAAACTGCCCAGCTTCCACTTTCAGAAAACATTAGAAATGCAAACTTCACGTAAAATATTCCAAGCTCTTAAATGTGTGCAAGCGGCTCTGTGAGCAGGCGGCAGGCAGGCCTGCGTGGCCGCGCCTCCCTGGTGCAGGGGACCAGCCTGCAGTCGCTCAGCGCCTTCCCTGTCCTCACTGCTCCTCCGCCCTGGGCACAGGCTGGAGGCATCGGCTTCTCACAGTGATAGATCCGTCCTTGGACGTTTCCTGAGCGAAGGCTCTGGGCGTTGAGGCCGGTGCCACAGCGGAGGAGGCATGTGCAACCGACCCCACTTCCCGACGATAGGAAGGGCATGAGGGCAGCTCAGAAGGACTTGGATTCGGGACTCCTTTTCTTCTTTTACTGCTTCCATGTGCTCGGCCCAGATGCAGGGACATTGTGGTGCTGCCAGAAGGGAGTCCCTGGAGACAGAAAGGCAGCCCGAGAGCCGCATGTGTCGCGCCTGTCATGACGCTCCTGGATGGACGTCCTGGACAATTCCTGGCCGTCGGCAAGTCCTGACATAAATCACAGGAGCTTACCCGGGAACACGGGGAGGGCCTGCCCCGCCCCCCGCACCCCACCCCTCGGAGTCCCAGCCTCTGGGCCCCACCAGGCCTCCGGGAAGCCTCCCCAGTGCTGCCCACCAGAGTTCCTGTGGCACAGCCGAGTCCCAGTCGGCGTGGACGTTGGAGGGACAGTTTAGAGAAGCTTCACTGTATTTTCAGCAAGCAGTGACGTGTGAAGGTGACACAGCAAACGTCCTGGGTGACAGGCACACATGTTCTGGAAGCAGCTTGCACCTGCTCGGTTTCTTGAGCAGTTGGTTACGCCTGAGGCGTGTTCTGCAGCGAAGGCCTGACTGGGTCCCCACCACAGGCATCATGTCTGCTCGGCACAGCTCCTCAGCACATTTTAATGGTCTGTGTTCCTTGCATTCAGGGTGTTTTTCAAACAGACAGGTTCCAACTGGGTTCCTCTCTGTTTCTATGAAAACCCTTGGCTCAGGGCGCAGCTGCAACGTCCTTTCCAGTCCCAGGGCGTGCTCCCCCCAGTAAGCCTTGCCACCTGCAGGCTCCAGTCCCAGGACATGCTCCCCCCAGTAAGCCTTGCCACCTGCAGGCTCCAGTCCCAGGACGTGCTCCCCACAGTAAGCCTTGCCACCTGCAGGCTCCAGTCCTGAGGTCGCCACACGGCCTCTCTTTGTAGCGCTCAGGGGAATGGGCCATGGTCTTTCCTGGGAACTGACCACTTGGGGGTCCAGGAATGGTCATGTGTTGAGGGGTCTCTCAGCAGAGAGTCAAACAAGCCAGTGTGTGCACTGCCCTACAAAGGCCCAGAGCAGAGCCGGGTCTGAGGCAGAAATCACAGGATGGGTCTATTTTAATAAAAATTAATATTTTCTCTTGAACATTAACTCACCAGACACTGACTAACTGCACAAATTAATAAACGTAGCGCAAATAAACCTATTTTTCTTGTTCTCCGAAAGCGAACTATTTCCTGTTATGCACACCAAACAAGTCAGCAGGCAGGCAAAACTAATGACATGGCCATCGGCTGCTTAAAATATTCACTGCCAGTGTTAGTGGAGAGAAAGGTGCGCCTGTGTGTAAGGGAAATGGATGCAGCACGATTATAGTAATCAGTCATTAGCGAATGTTGTAGTTAGTTATTAATAACTAGTGGCTTGGTGCACAAATTTGTGCACATGGAAAGAAAATTAGAAGAAATATTTTAATATCACTGTTCGTCCTTTCTTTATAATGGAAGTATCAACCAAATTCACGTTCTACAATGACAGATCGAAACACATACTGGTGCCAGCGAGAGCTCTATATGTATCACACACGTGCAAGTCAACTTAGCCATTTGTACATATATAGAACAAACTTGCTTAATTAGAGCTGCTTTCTGATTTAGCTAAACTTTTCCAGCCCAGTGAAGCACCCCAACTTCTCTTTCAGGTAATTGTGAGCACACAGCAATAAATATCAACAGATTATTATTATAGCAGATTATTATTATAGATCATGTGGGGAGAACAAAGGGTGAAATATTTAACTGCAGCCGTGTGTGGGAGCCCCTTACACATCCAGCGTGGTTCAGGGTTTCTGTTCCGGGTTCAAGTTCTGGAGGAGGCCGCACACAAAATGAAGAGAGAGAGACTAGAAGAGAATCAATTTGGAATAATGGGGGACCAGGTGTGGAGCCTACCTCTAGTGGGTTAGACTGCCCAATGCTCTGGTTTTGCTCAAAGCTTTTATTAAGGCAATGGGGAAAACAACCATATCTTTATCCTTAGGGCAGGACATTCCAACAACAAAGAGGCAAGAAGAATTTACATATCAGTAACAGAGGTGGAGGGCTGCTTTACCTATCTATGTCTCCATTTAAACGATGGGTGAATAGCTCCCCCACTATTCAGAGCAATTAAGGTTGACTAGCCTTCAGGCACATTTTTCTACTGGTGATAATGACCAGTCTCCGGCATCCGTGTTTGACTACATTCTGTGCAGTGAGAAAACCTGAAATCATTTTCAAGGTCCACCATTTCTTACTTCTTTTCAGCCAGGTCAAGTATCTAAACTTTCTAAATCTCCGTTTTCTGGCTAATGTAAAGAAAATAGGATTCCACTGAGTCTCCTATCTACCTACTCCAGGACTTCTGTGAGGTTCAAATGAGATGAGGCACAGGAAAACATTTCACAGACATTTGGTTAAAGTGTGAAATGTTTGTACTTGGCTGTAAAGCAAGTCATGTTCCTGGGCTGAAGAAACTTCAAGGAGGCTAGTTGCTAGGAAGAGGAAGCTGGGCGTTGCTATGTGACATCATTACCCAGCACCCACAGCCACCGTTTCTGGACTGTGGGCTGCATTTTGCACCGTGAGGTCTGGACAGCATCGGCTGCGATTTGGTGGGCTGTTGCTCTGGGGTGGTGGCAGGGCTTGTGTCCCCTTGGGAAAGAGTACTGCTTTGTGGACACCAGGTCCATGGTGCCACGTCTCTGTGTGTGTCACAACAGCTTCTGCATTGAGCGTCTGCCCCTTGGTGGTCAGTGTATGTCATAGCAACCAGACGGTCAGACACTTAGCATATTAGCCTTTTATATGCTAGAGGCTCAGTGCACGAAATTCATGCAAGAGTAGGCCTTCCGAGCCTGTGTCTGCTAGCTTTGGCAGCCAAGTGTTTACTTTTCTTGGCTTGTGACAGGGTCTTGCTTGCCAATGGGGCATCTGTCTCTGGGTTTGTGGTGTGGGAATATAGTTCGTGCAGCAATTCAACTGTCTGATTGCAGTGTGGGTGGCACTTTTATATTTTTGGTATGAATCATTGTCACCTCTGGTTGGTGTAGCAGTTCTTGAGGGGAAGACAGGACTTTCGGAGGCAAGGGAGTTCCTGGGTAAACTTTGGGATGGGAGGTCAGGGACCTGTTGGCCTAGTGACCTGGAAGTTGATAAGAGAGAATGGAGCCCTGAGTGAGAGACGTATGAGTGCGTGGTTATTGTTTAGGTTTGGTGGTGGAGCCTAGTTTTAAATCCTAAAATTAAATTTCCTTTTTTAAATTAGAAGTAGATTTGGGTGAAATTTCTGTAAAGGATACACTTTGGTTAGGGGACACCGACCTGAATTGCTAATTCTTGGTGTACGTGCTATTCTACAGCAAGGATGTTAACTTGAACTATAAATTTAGTGTTTCCTTTTGTGAAAAAAAAAAAAAAAAAAAAAGAGCAGGCCTTCCTCCCTCTGGCTGCTGGCACCGGGTTTCCTCTCAGCCGCGGCTTCATCCGGAAGGTCATCCAGAAGAACGTCCAGAAGGACATCTGGTCTAATTAGCATATTATGCTTATTACTACAGATAAATTATGTATAACGGGATATTGGAAAAATTAAGTTACGAAATTTTTATTAAAACGTTTCTTGCATACTGTTATATTGGCTTTGCTGCAAAAATATTCGTTGTGGGTTCCACGAGGCCTGCGGGCCATGAGTTTGACATGCTTAGTCTATAGAGCCCCGAGGCCCTGAGGGAGATGGCTGCGCAGGGTGCACGGACCTCCTGCACAGGGAGAGGTCAGAGAACAGGACACTCTGTCCGTGGTCTTTGGACGCCCAGTGCCCACTAACCTGGGGCATCTGCTTGAGGGGTGCATGCTGCCCCACTTCCCAGCCCCTGGCCGGAGGACAGGCCTGTGTTTACTGCTCTGGGTGCCTCCCTGCAGGGACAGAGCAGCAGACAGCACCTCCTCCGGGCCACCTGCATCTGCCAGCTGCGGAGTCTGCTTGGCTGGGAGTCAGGTTCACGGGGAAGGACAAAGCCACTTTTTAAAAAAGGAATTTGCCAGTCCCATTGGTGAGTCACTCCATTTGGCTCTGAGGTCTTTAGGTTGGTGACGGGCTGGGGTTCTGGGACAGGAAGCAGCCAGAGGCGCTGACACCAACCTGGAGGTCATTCATCTTTCTAAAGACTGGCCGTCGGTGGACCTCGGGTGTCTCCTTGTTCGGCCCCTGGTGGGTGGAGAGGAGGCCCCTCTGATTCCATCCACGGGGGGACTCAGACCCCAGCTGTCCAGACCAGCCCAGTGGTGGAAAGCATGCGGGAATATCTGCTCAGCTTTGCTGCCGGTTTTTATAAAAGGACGGAGGTGACTGAGTCCAGGAGGCAGAGGCGCCACTCGCTTCCCGGAGCCACATCGCTCTTCCTGGGCCCTTCGCTTGAGGCCTCCGTGGCCAGGCAGGTCTCCCTCGGGCCACCACTCTGTGATTTGGATGTGATTCCTTAGGGAGGACGTCCTCACTGTCGCTCCCACCACACATCCCACGATGGCCCTGAAAGCTGTTTGGCCTCTCGGGTAGAAGTGGTCCCTGGATACTGACTGTAAAGCTCTGTTTTCCCTTTGTAGTCGGCGGCGAGTCTGGTGCTGCCATCACTGTTAGATTCTAGTTCACGCTTTACTCTGTTGGCGAGTCAACTCACCATCACACGCCATCAGCCAGCATTCATGGCAAGGGGCCTTCCCTTATCGCTGGAAAAGGACAGGACAGAGTCCAAGCTTTGGGGCACCTGTTAAGTCTTGAGTAACTAGACTTCCAAGGAACTCCCAACACTATCTGCTTATGTCACGAATATTATAGGTCTTGGTGGCTTAGAAATGGGGTGTAATTGTGCTGAATCCACACCATGGCATATCAGGAAGCCTTTAAACATGACGGCGCACAGCATGAGAAAATGCGTGATATATTGTGAAGCAGGAACGAGGAAGAGGCTGGTACAGACAGTGCCCTGTTTTTGTAAAACTTTGATGTGTACATGGCATATAACATGTCATAGGATGTCGTTACGGCCCGAAGACAGGTTCCTCCCAGAGCTGGGACCAGGTGCCCTGCACTGGCAAGCCACGCGTCACTTCCCCAGCGGCCTCCCCACTGGGGACGGGCGGCTGGGAGGGCTGTTTGTGGCGAGGGTTTCTGTGGAGAGAGGGTTTGAAATGCCTGTGGTTCATCACAACTGGCTCCTCTTGGAACTGTGCTCTGGGCTTTGGTCAGGGGCCTGGCCGTGGTCACCTGGACGGCAGTATTAGGGTTGCCAGGTGTTGCCAGGTGTTTACAAGTAAGTGCCCGCAGGGGACCGGCCGGCACAAGATCCTGCCCAGGAGGGAGCTCCTCATCAGCCCTGCTGTTTGCAGGCGGGGACTCCGGGAGGGCGCTGTAGTGGCGCGGCTCCAGGCACCTCTGCCCCCTACCCTCCGAAACTCTGCTTGTAGCTCTGGGTGTCAGCTTTAAGCAGAGGGGATCTGAGGACACTTGCTCTTAAAAGCGGCCTGACATCTTGGTGACAGAAAAGGGCCCTGGGGACCCTGAGCCCCCAAACCTGAGACACAGAGGTGCCATGTGATGCACCAGCGGAAGCATTTACTAATCCTATTGGCGCTCAGTAGGACTGTGCAGCTGGCTCGCTCCAATTTCCCACCGCAGACCCCGGGGTTTTGCAAAGCTGATGAGAAGGAGCACAGCCACGGCTACTCTCAGTGATAGCGTTGCTGCATGTTTATTTCACAGAAAAATAATTTGCAAGATAATCCTCTAAGGAACGGGCTTTCTGTTCGCAAAGCATTTACACAGACCCAACCCTCCGGGCAACTGTGCCTCTGCTCCTCCCTCCCGCCCTGCAGCCTGCGGCGGAGTCTGGGACAACCTCACGTGCTGGCGCCCCGCGGACATCGGCGAGACCGTCACGGTGCCCTGTCCCTCGGTGTTCAAGGTGTTCAGCAGCCTCCACAGCAAGCCAGGTACTTGGCCCGTGCATTTCTGAGGGGCGCCTGGCCGTCGGCTTCTCCTTCCCTGCAGCCCCTGGGTTTAGGGCAGAAGGAAGAGAGCTTCCGGCCGTGTCTCCCCTCGGAGCAGCCTTAGGGAGAGGCACCAGCCCCGCAGCCCAGAGCCCCGGAGTGGGCATGGCACAGGCAGGGGAGCAGCAAACATGGCCATGACCCCAGAGGGAGGGAGGGAGGGAGGAAGGCTCGAGGGTAAGGATGGGATGGCAGCAACCTCAGCCCTGAATGGGCTCTGAGACTCGAGCACCTGGAAAGGTGCCTCCCAGGCCCCTCGCTGCAGGGCCTCTGGGCTGCTCCCCGGAAAGGGGTTTGGTTTGGCCTCGGCTTAAAGGGCCCAGATTTTAATAACATGAAGACATCTGTCTGGAAGCCCTGGAGGCAGGAGGCTGTGGGAAACTGCTCTCGTCCTGGGCAGGTGTTGAGGGTAAAGGCACAGAGAACAGACGGCTGATGCCTGTACGGGGTGAGTGGGGGTGGGTTTGCAGGAAAGAGCGATGCTCCGTTCAGACACCCGCACTCTGCCTTCCAGGGAACATCAGCAAGAACTGCACGCGCGATGGGTGGTCGCAGACCTTCCCGGACTTCATGGACGCGTGTGGCTACCTTGACCCCGAGGACAGGAGCCAGGTGAGGCCCGAGGCCCCCCTGTCTCTGAGGGACCTTCCCTCGCCTCTCCTGGGCCAGAGCGCCAGTCGCCATAATTGGGGGCAGGAGAGGTCATTCTCTCCACTGGCGGCCGTGCTGGGAGGCTCCCCTGCCTGCAATGAGCCCCAAGGGCGTCCTCTCGACCAGGGTTCTCCATCCTGGTTAACCTCCTCCTGACGTGGGTGTGGGAGCCCTGAGTGGCGCAGAGACAGATCCACCCACAGCATCTCTGTCGCCTGAGGGGCTGGGTCTGTCTGTCTGCTTGTCAGCTGCATCTTGGCAAGTCCCTTCTGCAGGCATCACGGGCTGCACAGGTCCAGGGGCCAGGAGAGGGGAGCCCAGGTCACAGGTCAGGGAGGCGAGAAGGGGGAGCCCAGGTCACAGGTCAGGGAGGTGAGGAGGGGGGAACCCAGGTCACAGGTCGGAGGCGAGGAGGGGGGAGCACAGTGGCCTCTCTGCCATCACCTGTGGCCTCCGCTCTTCCTGCCCATCTGCCAACCTCCTAGCACCTGTGCGTGCACGGTGGCTTCCTTCAGCAATACCGGCCCCTCCAGAATGAGCAGACCTTACCTGTCTCGGTCTCCCCCAGATCCCACCGTGGGGGCACCCCCAGCAAGACTGTCTATAAAACAATGGGGTTCCTGAGGCCAGAGCGTCCAGCTGACATATCTCCACCCAGTTTGAAGAGCTTTTCTGCTTAAACATTTCATAGATTCTGCAAATTTCATAAGTGCACAATCCCTAACGGACTAGAAAGACAAAGTAGCTTCACGTGTGAAAGTGGAGGGAACGATTGCTTTTTCTTCCTCGTGCAGCTCCTTGGAGACTCTGAATAGGGATGGTTCAGGGCATTTATTTCAAATGTGAAATCTGTGAGGTGCCTTCGCCCTGGGGCAGGGGTGGGCCTGCCCAGGGCCCAACGGGCTTCAGTCTCCCTCGCCTCACCCCTCACTTCTTCCCAGACCCAGGTTTTTAACTAGGTTTCCTGCTCACACACAGCCAGACTCTGCCCTGGTGCTTCGCGTGCAGTCTTCGTTGGTTTCTATATTAATTAAGTTCAAGGGAAAACAAAACCGTTTCCCTGAAAGCCCAGGGACTGCAGTGTGTGCGAGCCGCCACGCTCTCGCTCGTCGGAGGAACACTTCTGCTAAATTTAGCCGACAGCTGGCATTCCAGCCGAGCCACGCCTCAGGCGGACACATTTCTTCCATGTTATGCCATAACCCTAAAAATACGTCCGCTCGCTCGCTCCCCTCAGCTTCCAGGCACGGCTGTGACTCCCGCTCTCGAAGGCTGTCCCCTCCGCAAGGTCCCCTCCCTGACCTGGTGCACATCCTCGCACCCTGTGCTCGGTGTCCCCACACGGCCCTTCAGGACAGCCTGCTGGTGCCCAGCCACCTGCTGCGGGAGGTGGGGACAGGGCTGACCGGGGTGTCCTCGGACCTCACGTGGCTTCTTACGGCTGCCGAGCTAACTCAGCCCTGGCTCATGGGCAGTGTCTCTGCTTCGCTTCACATTGAAGGCAAAGGAATGGCCGAAGCGCGTGGAGGGCCACATGATCATTGTCCTCACGCGTGGCTCATCCACGACGGGGTGGCCCGGAAGCAGGGACGTGGGGTGGACAGGGCAAGGCCAAGCAGGCGGCTCGGATGGGATGGAGGTGGTGTCCACGGAGGACCGGCCTGCACAGAGCCAGTGTTCACACTGACCGCTGCCCGTGGCCGCACAGCTGGCCCCACGGGGAAACAGGCGGAGACCTGAGCAGCTCTCGAGAAACACTTCAGAAGATGCATGAGGCACCATCGTTAGCCACGCTGATCTGATCTCAGTGGAGCCAGAACAAAGACGCCCTGGACTTGCCCGGAGGAAGAGGTCTTCCCACAGCTGCAGACTCGCTGTCCCCAGGATGGAGGGGGCAGGCATCCCGTGGAAGGTGCTCGCCCAGGCGGGAGATGGAGGCCTGAACCATCTGCGCACGGGCCGTGCTGAGGGTGCGCGGCGGCCCAGGGCTCAACCACTGTGCGGGGAACCTCTCGAGAAGGAGCGGGCTGGGGGTACAGCCACGAGCCTCCCGCTTGGACCCAGAGCCTGCCTGGAGGTGCCAGGCTCCCCTCCTTGGCTGGAGGTGATGGAGCCGAGGCTGAGCCCAGAGCCTAGCTCTGGGGGAGCCCCACACTTTTTAGGGTGGCGTCCGGGAGAGCCGAAGGCTGGGCTCAGGCCTCTGGCAGTTTGTGATGCTGGGACACTGGCCACTCTGCTGGGCCCTCGAGGTGCAGACGTGTCCCTTCAGGGGAGAAGGGCTGTGACCGTCCCTCCAGGGCCGCAGACTGAGGGCCGGGCGAAGCGCAGGGAGTCGCCCTTGTCGGAGAGTGCTGGCCGCTACTGTATCTCAGGGAAGGGCACCCACCTGCAGGACGTAGCTTCATGCAGAGTCCATGATGGGGACTGGACGGGGGCTCAGTGTGGGGTCAGGCAGGGCCTCCGCGGGGGCCGGCAGCGTGAGGGGACCTGGAGCCCATCGCAGGTGCCCCTGCAGCCGGGAGGGCTGAGGAAGGAAGCAGCCCGGGTGTGGTCCGGGGGACACGCATCGAATCAAAGTCTCACACACGGAGCTCTGAGAGCGTCTGGCCACGTGGTGCCATCACAGGGACCCGCTGGGAGCCCATGGGTGCCGTCAGGCCCACACCCTTTCTGTCAAAAGACGGGGCGTCAGCACGGTCACAACCTCCCCTGAGCCACCCGGTGTCTGTGCGGCCTGAGCTTAAAGTGAGGCCTGGCTGTAGGAAAAAGAACACATTGAAAATACAAAATTAAGCCTAAAAGTAAATGTTTGCTCCGGATGGCAAATGAAGGCACAGGTTATGGGGTGTTGAACCCAAGATCTCTGGTCGAGAGCCCGCGGCCACACCACTCTCCCCCGTGTGTGTCGCTGGCGTGGAGCCCGAGGCGCCTCTGCTCCGGCCTCGTTCTGATCTGGCGGCTATTTTGGGCCAAAATTTGTGCTGCAGGTTTGAGAAGAGGAGACGCCTTGATCTGTTCAGTGGAGGAGTAAACAATGGGTGTTCAGGTGTCACCTGCTTGGAGGCGACGGGGCCTCGACAGTTCAGAGGCCGTGGCCTTGGATAGCCGTGTCTGCGGAGAGCAGGCGGCAGCTGCGCGGCCGACACAGGTGCCGCGTGTGAGCACCAGAAGGTGGAGGGGGCCTTGTCCCCAGGCAGGGCCGCGCCTTGTCGGGCCGGCTCACATCCGTCGGCTTGCTGGTGTCCGAGTTTTTCCTCTTCACCAAGGCAGCCCGCACCCTCTGGGACCCTGGGCGTGGCCTCGGTCAGGCACGAAGAAGGGCGCGCGCCGCTGTTGCCTGTTTCACCACGAAGGCCTGAGACTCGGCCGACTCGCTCTCTCTGAGGCCGTGGAACTGGTCCCTTCCCGTGGGTCACGGCTTTGCCAGGGTTTGCAGAACTCGGGGTGCAGGTTTGAAAACGTGGGGTCGAGGGAGGGCAAAGCGAGCTCCAGGAAGATGCAGCGGACAGAGCATCACGGGTGACCCTCAGGGCGGCTGGGGTGTTGCTGTAGCCGACGTGCTGTCCGCATTTTGTTTTACGCTTTTGAAAGGATTGAAAGATTTTATTTCACTGAACTTGTATGACGGGTGAGGTGCTGGAAAGCAGCTGCTGGTCACAACCCCTCAGTCAGAAAATAAAAGGGAAAATGGACAGAAACCTAAATTAGAATTTTAAGAACATTTCCAAACCCTCGCCCGTCGTCTGCTTTTCTCCCAAGGCAAAGCTGGGAAGCGCTGCAGCCAGGACGTCAGAGACTGACGGCTCCCCCCACCCGGGAGGGAAGGCCCCCGCCAGTCCCGCTTCTCTGCCAAGACCGAATCCTGGGAAAAGTAAGGGGGAGGAGAGCACACACATGTTCACACTCACCCACACGCTCACACATCACACACGGTCACCCACACAGTCACACACACACATTCACACACACACTCACACCACATGCTCACACACACCCAGTCACACTCATACACACACTCACACACTCATATGTTCACAGTCACATGCACACTCACACTCACACAAACTCACTCACAAACACACAATCATATATGCATATTCATACACCCACTCACACACACACTCACACCACATGCTCACACACACAGTCACACTCATACACATACATGTTCACACTCACACAAACACACTCACAAACACGCAATCATATATGCATATTCACACACCCACTCACACACACATGCACTCACACACAAACATACACTCACACAGACTGACACGCTGACAAACACACACATGCACACTCACACCCACACACTCACATATACACTCACACATGCACCATCACACACTCACACGTGGTCACATGCACACAGTCACACTCATTGCACATTAACCCTCACCCACATACTGTGCTCACACAAAGTCACATGCACACACACA
This sequence comes from Murina feae, assembly GCA_004026665.1. Classification (NCBI taxonomy): domain Eukaryota; kingdom Metazoa; phylum Chordata; class Mammalia; order Chiroptera; family Vespertilionidae; genus Murina; species Murina feae. The sequence goes on from PVJC01003589.1 coordinate 13,173, forward strand.
CTCACACTCATATGCACACTCAAACTTACCCACACACACACACACTCACAGTCACACTCATGCACACTCACCCACACACACGTGCACTCACAAACACATGCTCACACAAACTCAACACAATCACACTCACACACACACACATTCACATTCACCCACCTACACACACAATCACACCACAGTCACACGCTCACACAAACACACATAATCACACTCACACACACACTACAGAACACAGAAGTAGGAACATTTTCTTCTTCCCTGGCTTCTAACTGGAGATTTGAAATGGGTCATTGCTGTCAGACGGCTGGGCTTGGGGAAGAAAATGGGGTTCAGCCATGTCCCCCCCTTTTTACTTCTGGATTTTCCTCTCGGTCTTTGGTATGAGTCATGGCATTTCAGAACCTGTGGCCGTCGGAGCGCTTGTGCATTCCTGAGATTAAAATGGCCACGTGGAGCTGAGCGTTTTCTTGTTGAAAGAAACATTGAAAGCACAGCAGGTGTCACTCCAGAGTGCAGGCCCTGTGGGGACAGGGCTCGGCGGGGGTCCCCGCCTGGGTCTCCTGGGATGCCCTGCACACCCTGCTGTTCCTTCGGGCAGTCACCACAGGGGACTTAGGGAAAGGTGGTGTTGGAAGAGGAAATGTAACCTGGGGGTGGGGTGGAGGTGTACCTGTGAAGGGCCTGCCTCGGGCTCCAGGCCGTGGGCAGCTGAGAGCAGTTCCTGAGCCAGCGGCATCCTTGGCTGGAATGGCCCCCGGCCCCACACTGGCCACCGCTCACAGATGGGTTTTCTGTCTTTGTAGATCATGTTCTATGCTCTGGTGAAGGCCACTTACACCCTGGGCTACAGCGTCTCCCTGGCTTCCCTTACTACAGGAAGCGTAATCCTTTGCCTGTTCAGGTAAGTAGCACACATGAGCAATTCTGCAGGAATAGGAGATGGGGATTGTCTGTTTGTGACAGCTGAGCCCATCTGAGGAGGAGAGGAGATCACGGCCGGAGCAGTCTCTGCACTGAGCCTCGGCAGCGCCCTGGGTGCCAGTGTGAAAGGCGATGCCAGCATTTACGTTTTTATTTCACTATCCTGCACTCCTTCCACAAAGACAGGACATTGGCCTTGGGTGAGAATCAGCTCCAGCATTATTACCAAACTAGGGGCTTGGTGCACAAAAACTTGTGCACTTGGGGGGGTCCTTCAGCCCGGCCTGTGCCCTCTCACAGTCTCGCACCCCTCAGAGGATGTCCACCTGCTGGCATGCCTGGCCAGCCTGGGTGAGGGGCTGATGGCTCTTTGCAGGCTGGCCAAGCCCCCCAGTGTGGACCCTCACCCCATTGGGGTGTGGCAAGCCTGGGTGATGGGATGAGGGCCGTTTTCAGGCTGCCCACACTCCCTTCAGGTTTTGGGTCCCTACTGGGGTGCCTAGGCAGCCTGGGTGAGGAGCTGAGGGCCGTTTTCAGGCTGCCCACAGTCCCTTCAGGGTTCGAATACCTACTGGGGTACCTGGCCAGCCTGGGTGAGGGGCTGAGGGCTGTTTTCAGGTTTTCAGGCTGCCCAAAGCTCCCATTGACCCAAGGTCCCAGCAAGGCTGACTGAAATCAGGTTTCTGGGGTTTATTTATCTTCTATAATTGAAACACTGTTGCTTTGAGCCAAGGCCTAGACAGGTAAGGAAACCTCCTGTTTGTTTCAGCTCCGTGGCTTCTATAATTGAAACACTGTTACCATGAGCAGAGGCTCAGCCAGCCTAGGCAGGCAGTTGCAACGGAAGCCTGCTGTTTACTCTAGCTCCGTGGCTGCCGGCCGCCATCTTAGCTGGGTTAATTTGCATATAGCCACTCTGATTGGCTGGTGGACGTGGTTTGGCTGGTGTGCATGGCTTAGGTGTCCCAGAGAGATGGTTAATTTGCATATTACTCTTTTATTAGATTAGATACAGCTGCCCTGAAAATGCTGCAGAACACAGAAGCAGCACTTGCCGTTGGGCTCTCAATGCTCTACTGACAGATACTACAATGTGTTTAAGAATAAAAAGGTGCATCCAGATCACCTGGGTTCAAATCCTGGGTCTGTCTCTTAGCAGCTGTGTGACCTTGGGCACATTACTCAACCTCTCTGTGCATCTGTAAAGTATGAATTCAGTGGAACCCCCATGGCATGTGGCAGGCTCTCTACATTTGGCCTGTGTTTTCCATGTAGTGAGTTGAGTCCCCACCACCCTCTAAACCTCTGCAGGCTCGTTAGCAGTGAATGGCATATGTTGTTTATCAGGGTGTAGAAATTCCACTTAGCCAACCTTCCTGTGGTTCTGAGTGATGTCCATTTTGTCTTTTAGTTGTATTTTTGAGCTGGTTGTGCGAGGCAGCAATTTCAGGCGTTTACCTATGCAGCGATCTTGGTTTCTCTCATCAGTTTTTAAAAAATCTTTATTGTTCATATTATTACAGTTGTTCCTCTTCCCCCCCCCATAGCTCCCCTCCTCCCAGTCCCCACCCCACCCTCTGCTCTTATCCCCCCCGCACTGTCCTCATCCATAGGTGTATGATTTTTGTCCAATCTCTTCCTGGCCCCCAACACTCTTTTCCTCCCTGAAAATTGTCAGTCCACTCCCTTTCTATGCCCCTGATTCTATTCTATTCACCTGTTTATTCTGTTCATCAGATTTTTTTTATTCACTTGAATTTCAGGTTCACTTGTTGATAGATATGAATTTGTTGTTCACAATGTTTATCTTTACTTTTTCTTCTTCTTCCTCTTCTTAAAAGATACCTTTCAGCATTTCATATAATACTGGTTTGGTGGTGATGAACTCTTGCTTTTTCTTGTCTGTGAAGCTCTTTATCTGACCTTCAATTTTGAATGATAGCTTTGCTGGGTAAAGTAATCTTGGTTGTAGGTTCTTGCTATTCATCACTTTGAATATTTCATGCCACTACCTTCTAGCCTGCAAAGTTTCTGTTGAGAGATCAGCTGACAGTCATATGGGTGCCCTCTTGTAGGTAACTGACAGCTTTTCTTGTACTGCTTTTAAGATTCTCTCTTTGTCATTTGCCTTTGGAATTTTAATTTTGATGTGTCTTGGTGTGGTCCTCCTTGGATTTGTTTTGTTTGGTATTCTCTGTGCTTCCTGGATTTGTAAGTCCATTTCTTTCACCAGGTAGGGCAAGTTTTCTGTCATTATTTCTTCAAATAGGTTTTCAATATCTTGCTCGCTCTCTTCTTCTGGCACCCCTATAATTCTGATGTTCATACACCTGAAGTTGTCCCAGAGGCTCCTTACACTAACTTCATATTTTTGGAATCTTTTTTCTTTTTGCTTTTCTGATTGGATGTTTTTTGCTTCTTCGTATTTCAAATCTTTCACTTGATTCTTGCGATCCTCTAGTCTGCTGTTGGATCTCTGTATATTATTCTTTATTTCAGTCAGTGTATGCTTAATTTCTAGCTGGTCCTTTTTCATATCCTTGAGGGTCTCATTAAATTTATCGGTGGTCTCTAGAAAATTCTTGAAAAACCTTATAACCGCGGTTTTGAACTCTCTATCCAGTCGTTTGCTTTCCTCCATTTCTGTCATTTGTGACCTGTTTCTTTGTCTCCACATTTTGACTGCTTCCCTGCATCTATGGTGGGAGAACTTCTGTGCTGGAGACAACCTTATGGGGCAAGACTTGCTTCAGTGGGGCTTTGGTGCTCACTGAGTCTGCCCCCTGAGTGTGTCCCATTTGGATCTGAGGAGTTATAATCTGGATGATCCTGCTGTGACCACTGAGTACACTGCCTCTTGGACCTCTAAGGAGATGCTATTTTAGCTTCTGCCTGAGGCTGCCCAGCCTTTTATATGCAAAAGGCTCTGCGGGCAGCTTGGGTGGGGCAGGGTCTCAGGGAATCAACAGGGTGTAGCAAAACAGCTATGGCTGATTCTCAGCCCTGCCCTAAGAGGCACTGGGCCTCAGTGTCGCTCAGCACCGCCAAGAGAAAGCCTCCTGGTACCAGACAGTCCAGCTTCTCCCCGTATCAGTCTGGGTCCCCAGAAACTTGCCCGGAACTGGAGTTCAGAGCCATTGGGAGCTTGTGACTCTCTCCAGATTGAAAAAGAGAACCACGTCCTCAGTTGCTAGCCCTTTCCGCAAGCCCTTTTCGCATGTCTCCGTACCTCTGCACTTTATTTCCGCACCTCCTCTGAGTCTCAGTCTCTTTCTAGTTGTAGAATTTCCACTCAGCCAGCCTTCCTGTGGGTCTGGGTGGTGTCCGTTTTTTCTTTTCGTTGTGGTTTTGAAATGGTTGTGTGAGGCAGCAATTCCAGGTGTTTACCTATGCCGCCATCTTGGTTTCTCCCTCTCATCAGTTTATTTTATTCATTAGATTCCACATATGAGCGAGACCATGTGACACTTGTCTTTCTCTGACTAAGCACAATGCTCTCCAGGTCCCTCCTGCTGTTGCACATGGTGAGAGCTCTTGTTTACAGCGAGTAGTATCCCTGGTGTGGATGTACTTTCTGTCCCCATGTCTGCTGATGGGCACTGGGCTGCTTCTAGACCTTAGAGATTGTAAATGGTGAACGTAGGGTATAAATCTTCAAATTGTTCGGCATAAAAAAGAAAGGGACATTTTAGGAAGGGAAGCCGACTCAGGGTAACAAACTAGAAAGAAATATGTCTGCCCTCACCACTTTGGCTCAGTGAATAGAGCCTGCGGACTAAAGGGTCCCAGGTTTGATTCTGGTCATAGACATGTACTTTGGTTTCGGGCACATCCCTGGTAGGGGGTGTGCAGGAGGCAGCTGATGGATGTTTCTAACTCTCTATCCCTTTCCCTTCCTCTCTGTAAAAAAATCAATAAATATATATTTTTTAAAAGAAATATTTCCTCTTATTTTCCAAGAGCAGAACAACCCCATGTTTTTATTGTCTGTGGTTGCATTCAGATTGGCCTGTATGGCGTGTTTACTGAGCCAGACTCGCAGCATTTGGGAATTGTCGGGAACGTGGACGTGACTCTTGCAGAGGCTGGGAGTAGCTTTGTGATATGAAACAGCCCTCTGTGCATGGCCATCGGCAGTCCCTGTTGTGGGACCTCTTGGTTACACAGACGGGAGCCGCGGTGTCCTCTGCTGCTGACAGGGCCACGATGGCTAGAAATGGCTCCCAGGGCCAAGCGGGCCTCAGTCCTCCCTGGTCTGGGCACAGAAAAGCTGTTCCTTCCCGGTCTCCATCTGTCGGACGGATCAGAGCCGCTTCCCGAGACAGCTGTGAGAGGGGTTCCCAAGTCCCAGCAAGAGAATTCTGTACTTTCTTCCTATCATAGCCCCTCACACATCAACCTGCTGTGCCCTGGTTCTATGCAGAGAGAAAGGGGGACGCTTCCCACGTGCATTGTGGGCATGGGTGCAAGCACAGGCCTGGCCCTCGCTGGGGTCATGGCAGCTGCTGCCCTGAGCATGTCCTGTGGTCCAGGCATTTGACTTGATAGCTCCGGTCCGCACCGGCCCAGGATAGCAGCAGTGATGGTCACGTCACATCTTTCACAGGTGTTTGCGACTTAGTCCTCACAGCGTCTCCACAGCCAGTTAGAGGAGGGGCCGTGTGCCCGTGCGGAGCCTGAGCTCAGAGCCGTCCTCCTTGCGTGGTGGGCGCCGTCTCCCAGTCCACTCCAGCATTGTGGAGGAACAGGGCGCAGCCAGCTTATCTGGAAGCCACACTTTGCTTTTGTGTGTGTTGTTTTTAATATCTTTTTATTGATTTCAGAGAGGATGGGAGAGGAAGAGAGATAGAAGCATCAATGATGACAGAGAATCCTTGATCGATGATGAGAGAGAATCAGCTGCCTCCTGCACACCCCCCACTGGGAACCGAGCCCAAAACCTGGCATGTGCCCCGCCGGGAATCAAACTGTGACCTTCTGGTTCTTAGGTAGATGCTCAGCATCCATCCATAGATCCACACTCAGAGGGTGATGTGTTTAGATGAGTGATGAGTGACCAAGGTCAGAGCTCGGCAAACGGGGTGTGTGTGGGTGCTCAGTGACAGCAATAAACCACACCCACTGGGAAGAAACAGGTGAGAGTGGGCAGGAGAAGGAGAAGAGGAAGAAGAGGCAATTTGGAGAGACAAGTGCCACCCCCGCCTCAGAAGCCACGAAACAGAGCAGCATCACTGTGGGGACGCAGCCTTGGGGAGCTGGGCCCCACAGCAGGCTCCCTCGCGAGGGGCAGCCCCAGGTTACACACCCAGAAAACTCACTTTGCACTCAGCGTCTTCACTGACGAAGGCTCCACGGAGTTTAAACATCGGGGCGTGCGGGCTTCTGGCAGCTCGGCGTCTGCGAGTGTGCGCCCAGGGTCCGGCCGCGCCCAAAGCAGCTCAGTCGGTGCCTGCGATGCTCTTGTCGCTCTGCAAACATGTCTTGGAGTCATCCAAAGGGCACTCCGCTGTCTGTGGGTTCTCTCACTCGCACTCTACAGAAGCCCGTCCATGTTGTTGCATGTGACTACCCTGCTCTCTCAGTGTGAGTGACATGACACCATTTGTTTGTCTCTTCAGCTGTGTGTGGCCACATGGCAGTCGGTGCACTCCCACAGGGGGAGCTCTGCTCAGCCACAAGCCAGGCTGATGGCTGCCAGTACAGCAGTGGTGGTGGGAGCCTCTCCGCCTCCTCAGCAGCACTAAGGATGTCCAACTGCAGCCTAGTCCTGCTCCCCACTGGCAAGTGGACATCCCCCGAGGGCTCCCGGGCTGCCAGAGGGATGTCTGACTGCCAGCTTAGGCCCAATCCCCCGGGGAGCGGGCCTAAGTCAGCAGCTGGACATCCCCCGAGGGGTCTCAGACTGTGAGAGGGCACAGGCCAGACTGAGGGGACCCTCCCCCCCCGAGTGCACAAATTTTTGTGCACCAGGCCTCTAGTCATAACATAAAATTGTGTGTTAATTTATATTTCCCTGTGGTGATGAGAGCATATGTTGGAAATTTTTTCTGTGAGCACTGAGTGTTGGCTCAGGTCCTATTCGTGGCATCTCTCTTTCTAAACATGCCTTTAGGATTCCTGTAGCAGGTCCTGTCTGATGAGGTGCTGGGATTTCATCTCCAGTCGTGGTTCGGCTTTACACGCTCTTCCTGGGTCTTACAAGGGAGAAAAGTTGTTGGTTTTAATGTCATTCTTTGTTGGCTTTAGGCCAGTGTCCTGAGTCCTGTTTAAGAAATCGTTGGCATATTCTTTTATTATCAAAGAGACATTTTATTCTTCTCACTTCTCATGGTGAGGTTACCGTCCATCTGCCCTTTAGTTGAGCGTGTGGCATGAGGTGGGGTCGTCCTGCCTGTCTTTCCAGAGGCCCGTCAGGGTGTCCGAGCGTCCAGTGCACACATCCTGACGCCGGGGCTGTGATCGAGGCCCTGCTGTTCCGTTTGTCACTTCGCCTGTCACTCTGCCATTTTGACATTGTGATTCCTGCACCTTTATCCTAAATCTTGATTCTGCTGCTGTGAGCCTGTCAGCTTTCTTCTTCTTTAAGAGTTTGGCCGTTTCCACTTAGGTGTGAATTTTTAAAAATCAGCGTCTCAGTTGCCATTTTAAAAACCCTCTGCAGGGTTCATGTTGATGGCATTGAGTTTATAGATCAGTTTGGATAGACCAGTTAGTATCTTCGTAATTTTGAGTCATTCAATCTGTGATAATAATAGGTCCTCCTATTTGTTTAGTTTTCTTTCATTTCTTTCAATAATGTCTTGTGATTTGGGGTAAAGTCTGCCTCTCATTTCCAGGTATTTGTTTATGCTGTTTTATGTATTTTGTTAGATTCCATTCCATTTCTTTTTTTTTTTTTTTAATCCTCACCTGAGGATTTCCAGAGAGAGGGAAAGACAGAGAGAAATATTGACTGATTACCTCCTACATGAGCCCCAACCAGAGCCCAGGCCGGGGAGGAGCCTGTGCTGAGGTACATGCCCTTGACCAGAATCGCACCCAAGACCCTCTGTCCGAAGACGGATGCCCTACCCACTGAGCCACCGGCTGGGGCTGGCTCCATCCCTGGTTGCTTCCAGGAGGAGTTGATTTCTGACTGTTAATCCTGCTCAGCAGCCTGGCTCTGCTCACACAGCAGCTCTAACGTTTCCTGCAAATTCACAAAATCCGAGTTTGAGTATTTCCGTCCGTCCCCCAGGCGGCTGCACTGCACCCGGAATTACATCCACCTCAACCTGTTCCTCTCCTTCATCCTGAGGGCCGCCTCGGTGCTGGTCAAGGACGCCGTGCTCTACTCCGGCTCCAGCACCCTGCACTGCCCCGGCCAGCTGGGCTCCTGGGTAAGGCCGTCGGGGTCCTCAGGGAAGGTGGCCCTCACAGCTCTCGGGACCATTCATTTGCTGGTTTCTCTTTACTTGTTTGTCTCTTGTGAAGAGAGGACAGTGGGAAAGGACCGAGAGAAGGGAGGCTGAGAATGGGCAGAGGCAGGCGAGGAGCCAGGGCCACATGTCCCTGCAGCTCAGGCCAGGCGACTGTTGCTGGGGGACTGCACTGCACCTGCCATATTTGTCAACTTCCTGTGATCCCTGCGCACCAGGCCGGGATGCGAGGGCCTCTCTGTGAAATGCACCTGCGGTCCCGCCTCTGCTGCGTGTCCTGCTTCCTTACACAAATGGGGTTGGGGGGAGGAGGGGGGAGGGAGGAGGGAGGGGGAGCGTGTCCCGGGGCGGCCGTGTCCGCCTGAGTGTGTTTCTCTGAGCGGGACATGCTCTCCTGCTCTGATGTTCCAGGTGGGCTGCAAGCTGAGCCTGGTGTTCTTCCAGTACTGCATCATGGCCAACTTCTACTGGCTGCTGGTTGAGGGGCTGCACCTGCACACCGTCCTGGTGGCCAGCTTCTCCCCCGGCCGCCGCTTCCAGGCCTATCTGCTCATCGGGTGGGGTAAGGCCGCCCCGCCCTCCAGCTGCTTCCTGCGTGCCCAGCGCCCCCTCATGCCACCCAGAGCCCTCCTGTCCCTGCTCCTGTCCCCTCGGGAGACACTGTGCTGCCCCGGATGTGCCCCTCGGGTCACTTGAGGGAGAGCTTTGCCAGGACAGCGAGGTCCCTGCAGCCAACACTTCTCCAGGGAACCAGGGCCGGGTTAGCCTGGCCACGTCCCACTGCTGAGCAAACGCGATGTGGGGGCCAGACAGGGCCGAGGAGAGGCAGCAGTCCCGGCGGCACACCTTTAGCAAGCCTGCCCCAGCCGGGCTCAGGAAGGGGGCACGCGGGGGGACCCCACTCAGAGAGGGGCACCCCTCCGCCAGCCAGTGGGCACGTCTCTGTCCGCAGCTCCGTCACCACACTGGCCAGGTACAGTCACGTGAGTCAGGCCGAGCAGGGTCAGCTTTCAGACACATGGCGTTGCTGCCAGCACATAACAAGGAACAAGCATAAGCCTGTACGAGCTTACGAGGAGCCTCTGCCTCATCTCCTGCAGAAAGCCCTGGTCCTGGGCGGCCGGGCCAGCGGGGGGCTGTGGGTAACAGGCGTGTCTCCGCAGGCATCCCGGCCGGATGCACGGGGGCGTGGGCCGTGGCCAGGCTCTGCTTGGAAGACACCGGGTGAGTGCTGGGCCTCGCTGCGGAGCACAGACAGGTCGCACCACGCGCCACCTTCTGGTGCTTCTCCCTGACCCGCCTTGGACCGCACAGCATGGGATTCTCGTGGGACCGACCTGCCCCTCGGGCTCCCGTGCCACCTTGGGGTCACCTCCCCACTAGCTGACTGTCACGTTGAGAAGAATAAACAAACAGAATCTCCGAGGTCACGTAGAGTCGTGCCTCTGCACGGGCCTGTGGCACCAGGAGGGACGGGCGGACCAGGTGGCGTCTGTGGGGAGGGCAGCCCCGCGGCAGGTGTCCTCGCTGCTCCACGGACAGGCTCAGTGGTGACATCCTCTTCCTTCTCTCCTTCCTGCAGTTGCTGGGAGACCAATGAGCACAACGGGCCCTGGTGGGTGATCCGAACCCCAATTCTAATCTCAATTCTCGTAAGTAACCTGTCATGAGGCAGGAGCTGCCCTGAGCTGCATGGAAATGGCCACTCACAGGAGGGGCGCCGCCGGCCCTGGACCCAGCGCCTCTCACAGTGAGGCCGCAGAGCGGGGCGAGCAGGGAGCCTCCTGTGTCCTCCCGTGGGGGCTTCTGGGGGTCACAGCCTGACCAAGGACGTGTCGGGGAGGAGCTGGATTTCCATTTGTCCTTTCCGCGTCTCCACATTAGCGCGCATGCCTTGCCGCAGCTGGGTCAAGTGCGTGATGCAGACAAAACAGACCATGTCCGGCCGGACCTGGGGCAGCTCCAGGGTGGGCAGGGCTCCGGCCCCAGCCCCACCTCCGGTGGGAAAAATCAAGAACTAACGTTTGCCTCTTTTTGTGCAGGTCAATTTTATCCTTTTTGTGAGTATCTTACGGATTTTACTGCAGAAGTTGACGTCCCCAGATGTCAGGGGCAGTGAGCAGTCACAATATAAGTGAGTCTTGTTCCCATGGGCCCAACTGCCCTCAAGGCCTCCCAGCCTGGAAACCGAGAGGGAGGGGGCAAAGCCAGTGGGGGTGGGGCAGAAGAACGGGCTGCAGGCTCGGGAGTCCTGGGTCTGATGGCCCATGGTGGCTGGACGGACAGGCGTGTGTGTGGCGGCTTGCAGGGCCGGGCCTCAGCATGGAGGCCTCAGAGCCGGCGCCGAGGTGTGTGCCCAATGGCCTGTTTTGCCATCTGACTTCTCTCCGTGGTCACACTGCATTTGTATCTTATGTCTATCTAGAGGCCCAGTGCATGAATGCGTGCACCGGTGGGGTCTGGCCAGCCCCCCCAGATTGGGCAGAACAGGGCCAGGCCTGCTGGGGGAGGGGCCACAGGTGATTGGCTGGTGGGCTCCACCCCCAAATAGGGTGGAGGGGGCAATCAGGGGCCAGCAGCCTGGGGGAGGGGCAGTGGGTGGTTGGCCTGGCCCTGCCCCCGATCAGAGTGGGAATCCCACCGGGAGGCCAAGCTGGCTGGGGCAGGGGCCGCAGTGGGTGTCTTAACAACCAGGCGTCTGGTCACTGGCATGTCTAGACCCTTTCTCCCCCGCAGCCCACAGTCTGTGCTGGCGCTAGTGCCGGGCCTCACACCTGACAACCAAGGTGGTTCTGTGAGTCCCTGACGAGACCGTTTGAGGCGCCTGAAGGGTCCTGGTGCCGTGCAGGCCCAGCCGCCGGCCGAGAGCTGGGACCCTGGCAGCACCGCCGCCCAGGGTGGGCCTCACTGGTCTCCTTCAACTGGGTCCGGAGCCCGATGGGGGTGCACACGCTGGAGGCCGGGGAAGGGGAGCAATTGTCACGGAGGCAGTGAGGGCCCAGCGAGTCGGAGGGAGCGTCCTCCAGGGCCGGGCGCCAGGCAGTGTCGCGAGCGTGGTGCCGGGCTTCCCTGCTGGACAGTGAGGGGTCAGGGGGCGTCGCCATGGCCACACCCGGCCCAGCCCGGTCCGTCTGTCTGCAGGAGGCTGGCCAGGTCCACCCTGCTGCTCATCCCACTGCTGGGCATCCACTACATGGTGTTCGCCATGCTGCCCACGGGCACCTCCTCCAGACACCAGCTCCTGCTTGAGCTGTGCGTGGGGTCCTTCCAGGTGCGTGCGCGGGGCCGCGTCCCTCTGTCCTGCCCGCTCGCTGAGGGGGAGACGCTGACCACCTTTCTCCCTGCAGGGCCTGGTGGTGGCCGTTCTCTACTGCTTTCTCAACAGCGACGTGAGTCCTGAGTCCCTCAGGGGCCAGTCCACACACGCGGGTTGTGAGGGGTTCCCTAAAGTCCCCCCAACCTGGACACTGCCCGTGACTGCGCCAGGCGCATGCCCCCCGCCCCAACAGCCAAGGCCAAGTCCTCCCTCAGCACCACCGGAGCCCCTCCTGCTTGACCGCGGCCTCTCCACAGCGAGCATCAACGGTGCCGTGAGCCTGAGCGGCAGGGGGCCCACCAAGGGCACCTGCTCCCTAAGCGCCTGCCCAGGGCGTCCCTCAGGCAGCCCTGCCCTCTGCTCTGTCCTGGACTGTTAGTCATTTCCGATGCTCCCTAGGGACGGACACGGGAGCTGCGGGCACCTTCCCCTCCCGTCAGGACCCACACTTCCCACCTTCCTGCCAAGTCCCACGTCCTGAGTCCCCACTCATCTGCAGCAAGTGGGGTGGCAGTTTCGGCCAGGCCACCCCCAGCTCCTGCTCTTGGGCCCCCCTCTCAGTTTCCTGCTGCTGTGGCCCCTCTGGGCTCACCAGTTCTGCAGAGGGCAGAGTAGGCAGCCACTGAGCCCCCAGCACTGAGCCCCTTGGGGAGGGCAGCGGCTGTCGGGGCACAGAGGTGCAGGCAGCGCTCACACTGCCCCAGGTGCTGGCCCTGGCCAGCCCAGCCCTGCTTGCAGCTCTCGCCTGCTGCTGTGGAGGGCCCAGCACAGTGCCTCCCAGAGCCCAGACATGGTCACGTGCTCTCTCCATCCTCACACCTGCCAGCCCCTCCACACCAGCCTGTCCTCTTCTCCCAACTCGCCTGACACAGGCTGTCTGGGGCTCCGCCACGCTCCCATGGGCCTTGGCTGAGGGCCTAGATCGTGTCTCTGGGCTCCAGTGGGTGCACCACTGTCAGTGGAATGATGGTGCTCGAAACCTGCTCCCAGCCACGGCTCCCACAGCCAGGACTTTCCTCGGCCCCTGGTCGGCATCCCCTTCCCTGTCTGCCCTCTTCCTGAGCCTCTCCCATGTGTCCATCTGAGGGACACAGAGGAGTGGCACCAGGAGGGGCATAGGGAGGAGTGTGTTCCGCAGAGGGCACCCCCTGCCTGGTGCACCCTGAGCACCTCCTGACCGGCTCCTCTTGCCTTGCCCTGACCCCCAGGTGCAGAACGAGCTGAGAAGGAAGTGGCAGAGCCTGTGCCCACGCCAGCCCTCAGGATGGGGTGACCAGCTCCACAGCCTGTCCATCTCCAGGAACGGCTCGGAGAGCACCCTGCCTTCCCACCGCGGCTCCCACTCCCTGTCCTTCCTGCGGACGGAGACCTCGGTCATCTAGCGCCGGCCAGCCCGCCCGAGAGCCACAGCCAGTCGGCACCGGGGGGAGGGCGCTTCCCTGACAGCTGACGGGAGCGCGTGACCAGGCGATGTCTCGTTTTAAAATGTCGTAAATGTGCGTGTGGCCCTGTGTAAACAGCTCAATAAATCTGATGGCATATCTGTCCATGTGTCAGAAACCCCTCGGAGCCCTGGGGCCTCACATGGAGGAGGGACTACCTTCCTCGTCTGAGGCAGCACTGGACGAGGAGGGACAGGTGGGGGTGGGGCACACGCCCCTGCGTGGCCATTGGAAACAGCCACCGCCACTCCCGTGCTGATGCACCTGACAGGGCCTCCTGCTGAGTGGGCTCCCTGTCGTCCTAGGGCAGGTCTGCATGTAGCCACCCCTCCACAGAAGCTGAGCCTGCTGAGTGATGCAGGTGAACACGTGTGTGTGCACATGCATGTGTGTGCACATCTGTGTGTGTATGTCCGTGTGTGCACATCCATATGTGTGCATGTCTGTGTGCATGTCTGTGTGTGCACATCTGTGTGTGTGCATCTGTGTGTGTGCACATCTGGATGTGCACATCCATGTGTGTACATGTCTGTGTGCATATGCATATGTGTGAACATCTGTGTGTGTGCATGCCTTGGATAACCCCAACCTCATTTCTGCCAGAAGCAGAAAAAAATCTATTTGTAATAAACTCCATGCCCAACCAAACTGCTTCACTTCAAAATGAGTAGTGGCCACTGCTAACACTTAAATAGTCAGGAAAGGGTTAGACGCGAGTGGACAGACCAGCCACTGTGACTCCCTGAGAGCAAAGCAGGTGGCAGGAAGGAGAGCAGGTGGGGTCCAGCCTCACTCCAGCTCCTTGTGATCAGCACTGTGAGCAGGAGGCACCTGGTGGCGGGCAGAGGGACAGCCTGGCGCCCCTGCTCACCAGGAGTGGCAGGTGGCTGTGGCTTTGTCTCGATGTTACAGGCCTCACGCTGCAGTTATTACCGAGAAGGTGAGTCCGCCCGCCACCCGGCCCCCTGAAGGTAAGTGCTAGGAGTGACCACGCTGTTCCCAGGGCGTCCCCGACATCCTGCAAACCTCTCCCCGTCCCTCTCCGTATCCTCTTTCTGCGTGGACATTGGGTCATGTTGTCTACAAGTTTCGGCGACCAGCTTTCTCAGTTAAGACAAATGGGTGGGCCTCGCGGTACCGGCTGCTCAGTATTCCACAGGGACTCGGCCCCGCCCTGCCCGCCCCCTCGGCGAACTTCTGCGTTGTTTCACCTGCTCGCACAGAGCAAACCCCGGGAGGGGACCGTCCCTGGGCGTAAGGTTGGGCTGTGGGCGGTGCACCACCCCAGGCCGAGGTGGCTCCTCGCCCTGCTACACGGCCGCCATCTGCAACCTGAGGCACTGAGCCTCCCACGAGGCCTTCTCCCCAGCCCTGGTCTAGGCCGAGCCCCACTGGCTGCAGGTTCTGCTGCAATTTTACAAACCGACTTCTCTCCTGGGAAACGGGGACACAGCAGAGAGGCTGCGCCGTGGTCCTTGCCGCCCCGGGAGGCGCGACAAAGGATTGAGGGCGCCTTTTCTGTGGAAGTGTCTTTGGAAAAATGGAAAGAAAAGGACTCTCACTTCCTTTATCTTCTCAAAAGTTTCAGCAAGGACAGTGGGGGACAGGGCCCGGGCTGGGGGGGTGGGGGGGCTCTCGCATGGAAACAGCCACCTCGGTCGAGCAGGCCCAGCAGGAACGCCGAGCCCAGCCGTTGTCCGGATCTTTCCTGAGCTGACCTCCAGCACCTGGAGCCGGAGAAACAAGGAAATAAACTTGGTGACGTGGGCAGAATGGAGGCTGACTAGGCCAGTCTCCCCCTTTGAGGTCAGGGCTTCTCACACGTTGTGCCAATTGAATCTAAGAAATAGCACAAAACGTAGGCTTTCATGGCCTAAATCCTTACAATTATGTATCTAAGTATGCAAGGTTGGTGATTTTCAAATAAGATAATTCCAATCCTCTCAGATATACTAGTAAAAACATCACACACAGGAGCCCTTTACAGAGCTTTTTTTGAAGTTGATTTAGGAGGGGAACGGAGAGGGGGAGAGAGAGGGAGAGACAAACATCAGCGACGAGAGAGAATCACTGATTGGCTGCCTCCTGCAGGCCCCACTGGAGATGGAGCCTGAAACCCCTCCATGTGCCCTGACCAGGAATCGAACCGTGACCTCCTCGTTCAATGCCCAACCATTGAACCACACTGGCTGGGCTTCCATTGATTTTTAGAGAATGTGGGAGGGAGGGGGAGAGAGTGAAGCAGTGATGGGAGAGACACATTGCCACAAACTGCAACCCAGACTGGATCAGCCTGCAACCGAGGTGCGTGCCCTTGACCAGAAATGAAACCTGTGAGCCGATCTCTAAACACTGGGTCCCGGCCAGGACAGTGCTGCAGATCTGACAGAGCAAATTCCCCCAGGGAGCCAGCCTGCAGCGAAAACCTTGTTCTCAGCTCTGCAGAGGCCGAGACTTGTCCGGCACAGTCTCTGCACATCTGTCAGACGCACACAGGAGGCATGGCTGGCACTCCCGAGCGCTCAGGCTGCCCCTCCTCAGGAGGGGCGCCGTCCCACCGTCCCACCGTCCTCCTCCTCCAGAGCCCGCTGGTCACTCCAGGTGGGGAGGCCCGGCAGGAAGAGGGAGATGGGGGCCTCCCTGGGGAGGGGATAGGCAGTTAGCCGACGGCCCAGGAGACAGCAAGTCTCCCACAGACAGTGGCCTCTTGTGAGTAGAAAACACTTGAGTGACTTAGTTCCTATGATGCTGGACTTTGCTCTGTGGGTCACAGGAAACGCTGCCTGGGTCCAAAGTGGTGGGTCACGGGTTGACTGGCACATCGGGCTGTGTGTCTCCTTACCTGTCCCTCGGTCCGTCTAACCTTGAGCTGCACATGGCCTTGCAGGAGACAGGCCCAGGTTCAGCCAGCAAAGAAGGGCTTCCAGGAGAGGGTCTGGGGCGCATTCGCCTCAGCAGCCGGGCAGCCCCAACGCTGGGAGCAGGGAGCAGGGGTCACGGACTGAGACCCTAGGTTTGCTGACCTCAGGCCAGACCACAGCTGTGGGTTGAGAGGCACTGAGCTCCAGCGAGGAGGGACACACCCACTGACCCCTAGGCCAGGGCTGTTATGCTTTGGGCTTATTTTCTTGAAAATACATTGGAAAGTATTTAATTCTATGAGAGAAAAAAACCAATTTAAAATAAAGACGCTCCTCTTATTTGTCCAGCAAATGGCTTGGGCTCCTGGCAAAGGTGTGGTTGCCATAGCAACCAGCATGGTGCCCGCCTCCTCCCTCAGGGAATCTGCTTTTGTTCCGACTGGGTCTGTTCATGGCTGATTCTGTTTGGCACCACCAAGTGTCAAAGGAAGCACCTTCCCAGGCACAACGCCTCCCCCCCACACTACCCCCACCCCCATCCCTCGCGACCAGCCCTGGACTGGAGACCCTGGGCAGACCTGGATAGGGCCAGCAGACCTGGATAGGGTCAGCAGCCCAGGCCCATCAGGACAGACGTCTCCTCACTCAGGCTCATCACCATAAATGTCAACTCCAGGCCCCGCCAGCCACCTGGGGGCTGGGCTGCGAGTGTGAGGAGGGACTGGGTGCTCCCTGAAGCCAGGTGCCTCCTGGTAGCCCCACCCTTTCCAGGTGCTAATGGTGCCTGGCCTCGCTAGCAGGGTCTTGAGGATGGGGAGGGAAAATGATAAAGATTCATTCTTAAAACCAAAAAGGAAAAAAGAAAGAGCAATGCTAGTACTTCACGTTGTAGATAAATATAAACCTCAGAAGGATTAACGAGTTAAATCAAACACTAAAAATCAAAGCCAGAAGCGATGTGGAAGGGTGGCCTGAGGAGAGGAGGCACGGCTTTCTGTCCTGAGTTGAGACAGGTCTCCCGCGCTCAGAGGAAAGCTGCACTTCCCCACACAAACGTCCCCACGCCCTGTAGAGCGATAAAGGCCGTAAACGAAATCAAACGGCAGAGAGAGTGGAAGAATATTTGCGAGAACTCTGAACAGGAGTTCGTGTTCCTGAGGCCTCCTCAATGAGGAAACGCCCAGGAAGTAGCGGCTCGCACAGAGAGCCACGCCGCCGACCTACGACCTGCGGGCAGAACGCCTGGCAGCAGGCAGGAGCGGCGCCCGCACACGCCAGGCGGCACTGCTGTTCTGTTCCCGATGCCACGGCGCCTGGTGAGGCTGGTGAGTGACGCTGGTTCTGCCGCGCGTCCCAGGGTGGGAGCTGCGCTGACAGGGTGCAGCTGGTCCACTCAGTGAGCACTGCAGCAACTAGACACGCTGTGGCCTCGGAGGAGACACTCACCCATCCCAGGAGGCAGCACGGCGTCAGCCCTTACTCTCAACTCCACCTCAACACGCTCACTTCCTGGGGTGCAGCTTGACCAAAGGCATTTGTGAATTTTTTATGATAAAAGTTAATATTTAGGAGATTAAGCTTTTAAAAGAACTCACATTGTATCTGGAATCCTTTGTTCATATAAAATGCATTACAAATACCAAAAGCAAATACACACAAAGTTAAAGGGTTTCTCCCTGGGGAGGGGTTTTATTCGTTCCCATGATGCTCGTTCTCTTTCAACTAAGATGGTGCTCAGCGGTTGAGCATCGAACTGTGAACCAGGAGGTCACGGTTTAATTGGCGGTCAGGGCGCACGCCCAGGTCCCCAGCAGGGGGCATGTGGAAGGCAGCTGACCAACGATTCTCTCATCATTAATGTTCCTATCGCTCTCTACCTTCCCCTTTGAAATCAATGAAGACATAGTTTAAAGAATAAAAATTAAAGTGCAAGTGCCTTCCATGGAAGAGGCAAGGTCCTTGGGCTCTGGAATAGGAAAGTGGACAAAACCAAGAGCCTGCCTCTGGGCGACCACAGTGACAGAAACCTGGTGCCCCCGTCAGCGGCAAGGAGGATGGAGGCCCCAGCCTGATGTTATAATCAGAGAGAAGAATACAGTGAACATTCCGGAAATGAAAATTCACATGAGCTGCAGGCTGCAAATCTCAACTCCTCAAGACCACACACCCTGCCCAGGGGTGGCTGTGCCCACGAGAGGAACAGAGAGCATTCGACACATATTCACCAAGACGCGAGCAGCAGGCCGGGGCCTCTCCACGCGGTTTAAGTGGAAACGACAGCTTATCATTTTGAAATATATTTTATTGATTTTTTTTACAGAGAGGAAGGGAGAGGGATAGAAAGTTAGAAACATCGTTGAGAGAGAAACATCGATCAGCTGCCTCCTGCACACTCCCTACTGGGGATGTGCCCGCAACCAAGGTACATGCCCTTGACCAGAATCGAACCCGGGACCCTTCAGTCTGCAAGCCAACGCTCTATCCACCAAGCCAAATCAGTCAGAGCGACAGCTTATCATTTTGATCAACAGAACTTGTCTGTTATGAAGTTACCAGAGGCCTGGTGCCTGGATTCATGCATATTTAAAATAAGTTAATTACAAGGTGCCAGTGGGGTGGGACTGGACAAACCTCCAGTGGTCCCTCAATAGCCAGCAGCACCTGGGGTGGTGCCGGGCTTGAAGGGCATCTGGGAATGAGAGGGTCTCTCCAGCAGGCGGGGTCCATCGGCCTGGACTGTGGAAGGCTGAAACCAGCAGTCGGACAGCTCCTGAGGAGTCCCGGAGTGCAAGAGGCCACTCTGCAGAGTTGCTGTCGCTCAGCAGCTCCTGGGTGAGCATCTGCCCCTGGTGATCAGTGCGAGTCATGCCTACCAGCCAGCTGGTTGCTTTTAGGCTTTTGTACACATAGATTCCCATCCAGAGCTAATCCCAGGCACTGGTTTCATTCACGCTCCGCAGCCAAGCCTGTGGGGTCTGCCCCTCCACGCACCCCCACACAGACAGGAGGCTATGCTCCAGCCTGAAGGGAGCGGCAGGCAAGGGTCGAGGGCCAGGAAGGAAGGGTGAGCTCTTGGCTGACTTTAGTAATAACTAAAGTGTTTGGTTGCCTTAGTTCTTTACTCACATTACACGTGGCTTTAGACAGAGGAGTGTGGACGAGAAGGTAATCTTGGGAATATTAACCTACGTATTTTCTCGCAGTTCAGTTTCCTTCATAGCATTCAGGCTGCTAGCCATTGGATTTTGTGACAATTCAGATAAAAACTTTGTGGGACGTACACCTGGCCATAGTCATTAAACTTTAAATCATTCCTCTAAATTATATTGACTTTTTTTGTGAATTAAAATACTTCTAAAAGCATTAAAACAAATTACATTAAAAGGCCAAGAATCAAGCTATTCTCAAATTTCTCTGCTAAACTATATCCAGATTTATACCCAGCCAAAGTCTTTCTCCTGTGTGAAGGCAGAGATGATATAAATATTCAGAAAATATAAACTCAGATGCCCCTGGGATTTCGGTTTCTTTTTTTAAATGAAGATGTATGCCAGCAGCCTGACAAATGCAGAAAATGGAAAATCTCAAGAAATTAATGGTATTAAAAGAACCCTGGCCAGCACCAGGTCAGCTCAAATAGAGAAAACCTGAATAATTAAATTGTGCTGTCAAATTAAATGTAAATGTGGAAAAAAGTCTCAATGTTGAATTACATTAGATTCTGTAAAATAACAACCATGATCATTTAAACAACAGCTATCACGCAAGCGCTGGACAGGGAGCAGGCACGTGAGAAGCACCCTGGCAGCAGCCGGCACAGAGGACTTCACTATTGACCTTGTCGCAAGGGAACACAGACGTAAGGATGCTTTTAAAAACTAAAAGTCACCACTACAAGGTGTTGGTTACAGTGAATATTGCATGGAAAACACAGAGAAAACTCCAGGCGAGAAAAGCCAGTTCACACACCCACAGAAGCCGCCTGCAGCCTAGAGGAAACACTGAGGGAGCTTTTGGAGCAGCTTGACTTTAAGTCACTAATAGGTCAGTTTCTCTGTGGAAGAGTAAACTTCAGATTGCATCTAAGAACAAAATCCAACTGTGTCCTATTTTTAAAAATCACACAAAAATGGCTTCTCGAGAGAACCAAGATGGCGGCATGAGGTATATACCTAAATGCGCAGCCTCCCACAGCTACATTATAAAAATACAACTATACAGATAAACGGCCATCCTCCAGAACCAAGGGAGGGGAAGCTTTACAACTAGAAGGCAAGAGAAGGAGTGCATTGAGACTGAGTAGAAGCTCCCAGCGCCAAAACTGAGAGGTACGGCCCACGCGAAATGAAGGCAGCGTGGGCGAAACAGGGTGGTGGCAGCACCTGGGTCCATGGCTTAGAAGAAAATTATAAACTCCGGGGTTGCACTGAATGCGATGCGGGCTGTCGGGCAACAGGGCCAAAGACAAGTGGCATTCTAGCAGAGCTGTTCACAGCAATCACTGACGCGGAGACTCGGGGACTCAGGGGCACACAGACACCAGGGTGTGGAGACACCAAAACCGGGAGAAGCCGTGGAGTCGGCAGAGGGGCAGCCATTGTGGGTTGCTCCGCCCCGGTGGTTCTGAGACCCCGCCCCACCCAACTTACAACCCCACCCAAGCTGTGCGCCCACCTGCCTGCAGCATAACTTAAGGGACTGCAGCTGGGACAGAACTCCAAAAGTTTCAAACCCTAAACAACAAGGAGAAAGGCCTGCGGGTCATTTCCTCCCAGTGATACCTCCCAGTGATAACTACAACAAGACTGTGTATGCAGCCTTCAAAGGGGTACAACAAGAGTGTCCACCCCAGATGATTGGGGAGGCTAAATCACTGGGCCCTATAGGACACCTAACACAGAAAGCCACTCTATCAATGCAGGGAAGCAGCCAAAATGCGGAGACAAAGAAACAGATCACAAATGACAGAAATGGAGGAAAGCAAACTACTGGATATAGAGTTCAGAACTACGCTTTTAAGGTTTTTCAAGAATATTCTAGAATCTGCTAATAAACTTAGTAATATTATACAGAGATCCAATAGCAAGGAGACTAGAGGTTTGCAATAATCAAGTCAAAGATTTGAAATATGAAAAAGCAAAAAGCACCCAACTGGAAGAGAAAAAAGAAAAAAGAATCCAGAAGTGTGAAGATAGTGTAAGGAGCATCTGGGACAACTTTAAGCATACCAACATCAGAATTATAGGGGTGCCAGAAGAAGAGAGAGATAGTAAGAGATTAAAAACCTATTTGAAGAAATAATGACAGAAAACTTCCCCTACCTGGTGAAGGAAATAGTCTTACAAGTCCAGGAAGCGCAGAGGACCCCAATCAAAAAGAATACAAGGAGGACCAGACCAAGACACATAACAATTAAAATGCCAAGGGCAAAAGACAAGACGGAATCTTAAAAGCATCAAGAGAAAAGCAGTCAGTTACCTACAAGGGAGCACCCATATGACTGTCAGCTGATTTCTCAACAGAAACCATGCAGGCCAGAAGGGAGTGGCAAGAAATATTCAAAGTGATGAATAGCAAGAACCTACAACCAAGATTACTCTACCCAGCAAGGCTATCATGTAAAATTGATGGTCAGATAAAGAGCTTTACAGACAAGAAAAAGCTAAAGGAGTACATTGCTACCAAACCAGGATTATTTGAAATACTGAAGGGCATCTTTAAGAAGAGGAAGAAGAAGAAAAAGGTAAAAATAAAAAGTACGAACAACAAAGTGACAACAAATACATATCTATCAACAAGTGAATATAACAAGTCAATAGAAATATCTGATGAACAGAATAAACTGGTGAATAGAACATAAGTAAGGGCATAGAAAGGGAATGGACTGACAATTCTCAGGGGGAAGGGGACATGAGGAGTATGGTAAAAGACTGGACAAAAATCTTACATCTATGGATGAGGACAGTGGTGGGGGTAAGGGAATGGGGTAGGGGAGGCAGAACCAGGTGGAGGGGAGCTATGGGGGGAAAAAAGGAACATCTGTAATAATCTGAACAATAACGTAATTTTAAAAATCACACAAAAATGAAGAGCATGAAGCAGGTCTGTGCTGATGCATCGGCAGAGCTCAGCACACACACCACGCATTTCTGAGAGGACCCAGGAGAGCTGCTGGCCCCACAGTTTCACTTGCTGACCCTCCTTGTCCCTGCGGCCCCTCAGCACCTGCAGCAGCTGGGCCCGGGGCCTTATTAGGACTGGCACTCAGAGTGGCCATGCTCTGCTGGGCGGGTTACAGGTCTCCACATGCTTCCCACCACTGAGGACGGGTCCAGAGGACTCTCTGAGCACACCCACTCTGGCAGCTCTGAGCAGAGCCGCCTGGAGGAACGCCAGGGAGCGTGTCTCGGGAAGGAGGGTGACCTTGGCTGCTGCGGGGGGCGGGTCTGGTTGCAGCGGGTATTTGGGGGGGGGGGCGTCAGGTGGGTGACCATAGCTGGTGAGACCGCCTGAGGCCCTGGTCTCCTGAGCCCGCTCTAGTCGGAGAGGTGTGTTTACTATAAGCGTTAGTTCAGCAAACTATTGTTCAGATAAATGCATTTCCAGGTGTTTGAAGCAAACAATGCAGTTACTTGCAATTTCATCCTCTCAGGCGAGTGTTCCCTGGGAAAGTGGAGTCCCGCTGCGGCCACCTCTGCCTGGGGGTCTGTCTCGTCTCTGAAGCCCATCTCTGACCTCATTTGCCCTCTACGCAGCCCCAGGGGACCTGGTGCAGGAAGCACAGCAGGATGCACGCGGAGGAGGGGCCCGACAGGAATGCCCTCCGTTTCTGAGATCGCTGCCATCACTGGGAGGGACCGCTGCCCAGGTCTGTCAGGTGTGGGCACAGGCGGCGCCCAGCCCATCAGCAGGCAAGGGGCCCTCAGGACCACCGGGGCTGGGCTACACTGCCACCCAGGCTCCCTTCCTGGTCTGTCTTCCTGCTCCGTCCACCCCATTGCTTCTGTGGCTGCAACTCACTGTCTGCAATGGTCTCCAAGTGTCCCCTGGTCAGAGAGGGGCACGGAGCCAAGGCTGGGCTGGCCTGGGCTGCTATTTACAACAGCGCAGAGCCCAGCTGCTCCTAAAGTGGGGCCCGTGTACTGTGGGGCGCAGACTGCACAGTCACACGGAGGATGCGTCTTGTGCTGGGTTCTCACAGAGCGAGCACAGGGCTGTGGCCGTTTAAAGAAATGCCCGAACCCGAAGCAGAGAGGCATGGTACAACCTCAGCCTAACACACCTCGATGTGGGGAGGGGGGTGAGAAGAGATGAAGGAAAGAACTTATCTATACACACAAAAGCCTAAGTGACCCAGTCACTGAAAGACCAAACCACCAGTCACTATGACATACACTGACCACCAGGAGGCAGATACTCAATGCAGGAGTTGCCTGGCCTAGCCTGTGAGGATCAGGCCTAAACCGGCAGTGGGTATCCCCCAAGGGGTCCCAAATTGTGAGAGGGCACAGGCTTCCCCCCGTTGTGCATGAATCCCTGCACCAGGCCTTCCATATATATAAAACCCTAATATGCAAAGAAACCAAACAGCAGAGCAATTGGTCACTATGAAGTGCACTGACTACAGGGGGTGCGCACGGAACTTGGTGGGTGTCAGCCGCTGTGGGATGGTGGAACAGGAGAGCAGCGGCGCCAGACCAAAGTGGGGCACTGGTCGCTGTCATCAAGGCAAGCCTCTGATGGTTACCGAAAAGGCTGGCCCTCGCACATGCTGCCATTGCCAGCCCCGCTTGCATTCACTACCGGCGCCGGAGCCACTGCTCACATCGGCTGCCGCGCCGGTGCCCAATCACTCGTCGCCATCAGGAAGTGCAAGCAGTGGCTGCCAGCCCTGATCACCACTCAGGGCTTCTCCACCTCCCCCTGCTCCTGAGAGGCAATGGGGGCAGCACCCCCTGCTCACACTCGCTGATGGTACCGGCCTCAATCATTCTGCGCCATCAGTGGGTGCGAATGGAGCTGGCGTCATCAGTGTGTGGGAGTGGTTGTGATGGGAACAGCGGCGGCTGCGGGGAGTAGGACTGCTGGCAGATAGGGGGCTGAGGCCACAGCAGGAGGGGCCAATACCCACCCCCTGCCCACTGCAGCCTCGCGGCCCACAGTGCCTTTCGAGGTGCACAAATGCGTGCACTGGGCCTCTAGTTAGTCTATAAAAGCCTAAGAGACTGAATAGCCAAACAACCAAACAACTAGTCGCTATGACGTGCACTGACCACCAGAGGGCAGACGCCCAACACAGGAGCTGCCCCCTGGTGGTCAGTGTGCTCCCACAGCAGGACCACTGCTCAGCTGAGTGACAGGCACCAGACACAGGGCTCACTGCTGGCGAGCATCCCTGCGGTGATGTGAGCATCTCCCGATCGGGACTAACTAGGTGTGAGCCTGCGGCAGGTGCAGCAGGGCTGGGATGAGCGGGAGCTGCTCAGCGCCAGGCCTGGGTTCAGGCTCCTCCCCAGCCACTGCTGTGGTCGGACCCCTGCAGGCCATGCTGAGTGACCCCTCGAGTGCACAAATCCGTGCGTCAGGCCTCTAGTATACTTAAAAGCACAGTCCATGGACATGGACTGGGGGTGGTAGGGGCTGGAGGAGGAGGGGCGGGGAAGCAGGAACATCCTGTATAATAATAGACAAACATGCACATTAGCCCTCACTCCGCTATGCTTGAGCCACGCCCACCAGCCAATAGGAGTGATATTCAAAATAACCTGTTAAAGATGGCGGTGGCCACGGAGCTGGAGGCTTGGGTTGCCCTCAGAAACCAATGGAGGAAGGAAGCTTTCTGCCTTCCCTGGCCTCCGCTGACGGAGTGGCTGGGTGCCTGGTTCGCTGGAAGCAAGTGGGGAAGCTGGGCAGGAACTATGCAGTAGCTGGCTGGGAGCAGGGCTGGAGCTATGTAGCAGGAGAGGGGCATGGGCCGTTGGGAGTGGGGTGGGAATGTCCCAGGACAGGCATCAGGCAGCTAGAAGCAGGGCAGGAACTTCTGCCCCATAGCTGCTTGCTCATTCACTTACTCACTCATTCAATCACTCATTCACTTACTCATTTATTCACTCGCTCACTCACTGACTCAGCAAACATTCCCAGGCCCCTGGCACCAGGCCAGGCACTGCAGGTGAAACAGGATAAGACAGAGCCATGTCCTCAAGATGTTAGTACTTCAATAGGGCGAAGCAGGCATATGAATGAGGCAGTTGTATGCACAGACGCACTGTACTAGGTTCGGTGAGGGCTGTAACTAAGCTGACTTCGTTCTCTTGATAAAATGGGGCCTCGGGAGCCAGGTTGCCCCAAGCCTGTAGGCCTGTGCCTTGGCCTGGAGCATCCTGGGTCCCAGAACATGACAGAGGGTACAGGTCAGGCTGAGGAATTTGCCCCCCACCCCTGCACGAATTTCTGGGACCCGCAGGCAGCACACAGCAGGGCCTGATGGGTGGTGGCTGCGTTGAACAGGAAGCAGGCAAGTGGGGCACCTGGGGAGCAAGCAATCGGGCCTGTAGGCAGCACCCAGCAGGGCCTGCTTGCCCATCCCCGTGGTGTGGAGCAGACAGGCCCCACAGAGAGCAGAGAACCACCTGGTGTGGGCCCGAGCCATCCCCTGAGGGCTCCTGAATTGGAGAGGGTGCAGGTCGGGCTGAGGGACCTCCCCGCCTTCCCTCCCCCTCCCCCACCTCCCCATGCACAAATTTCGTGCACCAGGCCTCTAGTCTGTAATACTAGCAACAATAAAACATACATTTTTAAAAATAGAAAAAATAAATGCCTGAATATTCTCAGGGGAAATCGTGAACTGTGCAGAGAAACAGGGTGTGGCCCCAGGAATGCATTCGTTCTCTCTGAATTCCAGAATCAA
This sequence comes from Murina feae, assembly GCA_004026665.1. NCBI lineage: Eukaryota > Metazoa > Chordata > Mammalia > Chiroptera > Vespertilionidae > Murina > Murina feae. The sequence continues at coordinate 39,041 of PVJC01003589.1, forward strand.
AGGGGACACATTGAATCTGTAGACACAGAGCAGCTGCCCGAGCGGCTGGTCCCGTAAGTCCAGCTGAGCCATCCCTCCTGGAAGCCTGGCAAACTGCAGGCCTCCGTCCGGATGGCGAGACACTGATGGAGCAGATACAACCGGCCCTGCACAGCGAGCGATGCCCGACGGGAGCCGGCACACAGCATCCCACAGGAACAAGCATCAGCGCAGCGGGTCCCACTCCCCTGAGGTGGCCACACACAGGAAACACATTCATGCCGCCCTCCTCCAATCACCCCACAGTCTGGACAGAAGGTGCTGTCATTAACCCCATTTCACAGACAAAGAAACCAAGGCTCAGAGAGGCCAGGCAGCTCGCCTGGGATTGCCCAGCACGTGCGTCAAAGGGAGCTGGACCACAGTGTCTCCCATGGCAGAGAGGGTGCATCTCGCTGAGGCACAGGTACTGGGTCAAAGGCTTTGCTTTGAGGTCGGGACACCTGTTGCAGCAGCAAAGGCTTTGGTGAATGGCCTATTTTCACACTGGTGACATGTTGAATATGGACATCACTCTTCATATTTCTGGGCTCCGGGGACACCCATCCAGTCCTGGCGAGTGACTCAGCCCAGCACACTTTCCTGGAGAGAGCAAGAGCGATCTCCTGCCTGTTTCACCCCTGGCGCCCATGCTGTTGGGGACTAGGGTTGCGACTTCTAAAAAATGGCTCCCAGCTCCTCAGGCTTTGGGGACAGCCAACCCAAGGGGTACAGGAGACTTGCTCTGAGTCTTATTGGAGTGAGAAACACATGAACTTTCCTCCAGGATTTGTGGGGCCACTAGGAGGCTATGGCCTGGTGCCCTTCCTCAGCTCCTGCCCGAGAGCTGGTGTTGGGGGCACTGTCGGGCGCTCAGGCAGCCCTCTGCAGAGGCCTCACCAGCATGACACGGGGGACGAGTGATGTCCCCCATTTCCTAAGAAGCACCTGGAATTAAATCAAAGAGGCAGCTCTATACTCAGCAGAAGTGAATTCTGGGCCAGCAACTTGGAACTGTAAAATCATCCTATCTAATAAAAGAGTAATATGCAAATTAGCCATCATTCCATCACAAAGATGGCTGCGGCCAAGGAGCTGGAGTGAGCAGGAGGCTTGCGTTGCCCCTGGCAATGGAGGAAGCCAAGCTTCCCGCCTGCCCTGCTGGCCCTGAGCTCCGCTCAAGGCTACAAAGTTTCAATTATAGAAGATAAGTAAATCCCAGATACTTGCTTCCAGCCCGCAGCCATGGCCAGCCTGAAAATGGCCCTCAACCTCTCACCCAGGCTGGCCAGGCACCCCAGTATGGACTCCCACCTTGAAGGAGCTGTGGCCAGCTTGAAAACGGACCTCAGCCCCTCACCCAGGCTGGCCACACCCCCATTGGATGAGGGTCACAACTGGGGGGTTGACCAGCCTGCAAACAGCCCTTAGCCCTTCACTCAGGCTGACCAGGCATCCCAGTGGGGACCCCCACCCTGAAGAGATGTGGCCAGCCTGAAAACGGTCCTCAGCCCCTCACCTAGGCTGGCCAGAAACCCCAGCGGGACCACCACCCTGATCCAGGACACCCTTCAGGGCAAACCAGCTGGCCCCCACCTATGCACCAGGCCTCTGTCCTATAAAATGCAAATTGACCCTAACAGCAGAACCACTGGGAATGACTGATCACTATGATACACACTGACCACCAGGGGGCAGATGCTCAATGCAGGAGCTGCCCCTGGTGATCAGTGCACTGCGGGAGCTCTGCTCAGCCAGAAGCCAGGCTTATGGCTGCCAGCACAGTGGTGGTGGTGGGAGCCTCTCCTGCCTTCTCAGCATTGCTAAGGATGTCTGAATGTAGCTTAGGCCTGCTCCCTGCTGGCAAGTGGACATCCCCTGAGGGCTCCCAGGCTGCCAGAGGGATGTCTGACTGCCAGCAGGTGGACATCCTCTGAGGGTTCCCAGACTGCGAGAGGGCATAGGCCAGGCTGAGGGACACCCCCCCCCCTTCTCTGAGTGCACAAATTTTTGTGCACCGGGTCTCTAGTTTCAAATAAAACCCAAAAACACCCAAGATGTGTCAGAGGCCGTGGGTCCTGAGGGAAGAATGAGCAGCTTGGGGTGAGAGCTGTGCGTGCAGACTTGCTGTCCCGGCTCCTTTTCTCTGCTCATCCTACAGAATGAGCACTTCCTGGCTTAACAGTGGCCTCTCCACCCAGCTGGTGTGGCTCAGTGGTTGAGAATCAACCTATGAACCAGGAGGTCACGGTTCGGTTCCCCGCCAGGACACATGCCTGGGTTGTGGCTCAATTCCCAGTAGGGGGCGTGCAGAAGGCAGTCGATCGATGATTCTCTCTCATCATTGATGTTTCTCTCTCTTGTTCCTCTCTCTTCGTCTCTGAAATCAATAAGAATATATTTTTTAAAGGAGCAGGTGGGGGGGGGCTCTCTGAGAGATCCCGTAAAGGCTCAGCTAAGCCATGACTCCTCCCGCTGCCTGGAGGTCCCACGTGCCAAGAGCAGAGCTGAGTCAAGGGAAGTCAGCCTCACAGAGGAGCAGGCTCAGGGACCTCACCTGTCAGAACTTGCAAACACGCAAGTTGCTCTGCCTGTCAGTTGGTGATGAAATAACGTCCAGCCTGTGCGACCACAGGCGGCAGAGAGAAAGGGAGGTTCAAAGTCCTCTCTCGTCTCCACAAGGGTGTTCATGTTTGACACCTGACTTCCTGGTGCCCTGGACACCGGGCTGCCCACCCAGAGGAAACTCTGACAAAAATCTCACACTTTGCAGAGTCCCAATGGGACAGAGAAAAGCCGACGTTTCCCTGAAGGTGCTCATAAGTGCCCACCAGGGAGGGTCAGCTTGTCAGCACCTCGAGCTTCGAAACAAGGACACGACGGAGAATGCATCTCTTGGAGGCCACGGGCCCTCGTTCGGGTGGGAAGGTTGGAAGGTTGCGCCAGAGCTAGTGCTGTGGCCCTGACGTCATGGCCTCACGAGGCCCGGCTGGCTTACCTGTCCCTCAGAGAGGACACTCCCGAACATCTGACACCCAGGTTTGCAGGCTCCGCCCCTCCTGCCCCAACAGAGTCACAGGAAGAGCCAGAGAGAGGGGCAGACAGATCTGCACAGGAGCCAGACAGGCCCACAGCCCTTCATGGCCACAGAAACCAGAACTCCTGGGCCAGGAGGGCAGCCCCCCAAGTCCCTCTGGCCCTTCCTGCGCCTGCCTGTCCCACTGATGTTTTAGTTGGACAGTGTGGGGGCAGCAGCTCCGCAGACCGTGGTGTCACTCACACGTTCCAGTTCCTGTCTAGCATGCACCCCGGCTTTAAAGTGAGCAACATGGCATCTCGGGTGGTGCAGTGACACCCTCAGCAGGAGCTGCACACGCCTGGCTGTCACTGAAGCGGAAAGAGCTGAAATGATTTCTCCCCAACCAGGGTGAGGGGGATGGGGGAAGGCTTGTTCCGCAAAGTGCTTCCCACACTCGGTGTCCTACACTTGAGCGTCCTGCCCATCAGCTGGATGAAAATGGCGCCTTATTTGGCAAAATTCCCAAAATTCGAACAAGTATTTCTTTTCCTGAACTAGCCTGCCAGTGTCATTCTGATTTTGGAGTAGTTTGTTCATCTTCTCTTATAGTCTCAGCATAGAAGGAAAACACACTTTTCATCTTACATGTTGCAAATGTTTTTCATCTTAGCCTTTGGCTTTTAATTTTATTTGTAGCATTTTTGTTGCGCTGAGCTGCCTATTTTCGTCAGGGTTTCTGTCATTCTTAGATGTGATTTTATCACATACAGGAAAATGTGTTCTTCCACTAATGCCTTCTCTCTTTATGTTGAGGCCAATGGTCAACATTGAATGTGATTCGATGTATGCAGGGATGTAGATCCAAGTTTAAACTCAGGCCCCGAAGCTCCTCAGAGGCGCCCAGGAGGTGCCCAGTGCCTCGCAGCCACACTTGTGTTTTGGAGTCAAAGGTTCAGAGCCAGCGAAATGTAGGCTTTCTCTTCTGGGTCTGGGTCAGGGTAACACATGCAAATGTGGAAGAGACATGCACAGACTGTGTCCCCCAAATTCATGTGTGGAAACTGATCCCCAAAGTGATGGTATTTGGAGGTGGGCCTTTGGGAGGTCATGAGGTCATGAGGGTGGGCCCCCACAAATGAGATTAGTGCCCTATGAAAGGGGCCCTGGGAGCCAACTGGCTCTTCCCAACCTATGGCCCTGGATCTCAGATGCCCAGCCTCCCACACTGAGAGCGACACATGTCTACTGGTATGTGCTGAGCCCCATCTGTATTGGTTACAGCCGCAGAGCAGATAGAGATGGTGGCTAGATGTTTAGCTGTGGTAGTTTCCATGCCAGCTCGGGCATACCCTGACATGCTGACGAGCACCTGCTATGACGCAGGCGTACCCCAACATGCTGACGAGCACCTGCTATGACGCAGGCGTACCCCAACATGCCGACAAGCACCTGCCATGGCTCGGGCGTACCCCAACATTCAGACGAGCAGCTGCCATGGCACATGGCCCCGATGCAGAGATGGAGGCAGGCTTTTACCTGGGAAGGATCACAGGCTCCTGGAAACAGAACCACATGGCAACCCAGCAGCACTGCACACGCACCCAGACCTGGAGGCTTCCCAGAGACTGTCAGAGGTGATGGTACCTCCAGCCTGGCCAGCCGCCCACCACCTACTTGCTTGCTCCGAGGTGCCAAGTTACGGAGCCTTTTCTTTTCACATTGTTGCGGTAAAATACAGAAATGTTTTTAAAAGTATTAAAATATCTTTAAAAAAGTTTTAAAAGGTCTTAAAATATTTGAGTTAACTTTCTTGAAACTTAAAGTGTGATATTAAGGACACATTCTCCACTGCCCGGAAGTGTGTGTACCCCATAGATAAGGATTTGAACTTCAGTTATTGACTCAGAGTGACTTGCTAAGGTAACCATTTGTGTGAGTGATGTACTCTCCCTAGATGACCATATGCAGCCCCTCGCCCTGTTTGCGATTAACATGTGTGCACTGACGTAATTCACTGATAGCCGCCTGAACTGCTGCAGGAATAAAGCAGGCTTTAAAAATAGGTCCTGGCCAGCCAATGGTGCTCGCCTGTCGAGACAGCCGCAAAGACATGTCCTTTTGTCAGTCCAGCAAGCGACGCCACTCCATGCTCCTCTCTCTCTGCCAGACGACAGAATGGCCAGTATCTCCCAATTGAGACGCAACCGAGCTTTCGGGTGAGGAATGCTGGCCCCCTGCATCCAGACCAGCCCAGCCCAGCTGCCGGACCCCAGAGGACAGCACCACCGTGATCCCACCAAGCCTGAACCTACAGCATCAGGAACTTTTGTGAGTAGTAAAGTGCTGTGTGATTTGCAACTGCATATGTTTCATGTGGTGTAATTCCTCCGGCAGTTAGCTGAATCATTTTGTGTACGTTCAAAACTGAAATTAAAGCTTCTGGTCTTTTGGGTCCTAGGTCTGCTCTTGGTCCTGCTTGCGTAGAGTAGCCTCTTTGCTAGCAACTATTTGAATGTCCCAACTCCTGCATGGTTAAAGTTTATCTCAAGGGACACCTTAAACACCCCAGATCCTTTCCCGGGATCCACTTGGGACACATCTACACTGTGAGACGGTGTCAGCCTAGCGACAGCGGCAACTCTGCTGCTCCTGAGGCACCTGGGGTTGCTCTTCCCCCCATGAGCAGGAAGTGGTGTTTTGGGGTTAAATTTTTCATTAGAACTTTAGAAAAATGAGGGAAAACAAGTACCTTGTTTTGGTCTAACAGCCACAGAAGGCTCTCTCCCAGCATGAAGAGGTCCCACAAGGAGCATCACCAAAGCCACCGCAGGCCGGAGGGCAGACCTGGGAAATGTCAGGCAGCCTCTGGCCAGGGGGCTCCCCTGGGCGGTTCCTGAGTCAGGGAGGGGCTGGGTGAGGGGAGAGCGGGAGGGCGAAGAGTGATCCCCAAACTTGAGGTTCTGCTTGAACTCGGAGCCCAGTTCTCATCCTCCAGCTCTTGCCAGTATGGAGAGACCAAGTCAGGCTCACACCAGCCCTGTGCTTCCTAAGGGGCCTCTGGACCCAGAAGCGAGGTCCCCTCCCAGCACACGCAGACCCTCAGGATGCTCCCACCCGGCATCTGCGAGTTGAGCCTCAACCACCACTCCCCCAGGACATCACTCGGATGCAGGTGTCGCTCTTCTGCAGAAAGCCCAGCGCAGCTTGTGGAGTACACAGCCAGATGCCGCAGCCGACCAGACCCGGGGGCAGCGTGCCAGCAGGTGCGAGGTCGCATGCGGCCCTAAGCTGCACGTCTTGGAGGGGAAGCCGAGCGTGCAGTGGGCCCCAAACGCTGCAAGAGCCTTCCAATGGCATGTTTACTGTGAATCCCTCATTAACCTTAATTTTTAATTAGAGGAGGACATTGCGGTTCTGGCTGCCTGGGCAGGCGTGTGGACATGTTTTCTGAGTAATGATAATCCAGGCTTCATTTCCAAGGTCTTGATTCTGAGTGCCGCCTAGTGGACAGGAAGGGCCAGGACTGTCCTGAGAAGGGGCCAGCTTCGGGGACGAAGGAGCCCAGCACTGTCCGGCTGACTGCTCCAGCCTCTGCTGCTACATTTGCCTCGTGATGAAACTGAGTGAAAATGCCACCGGGTGGGATGGGGGGCAGGTGGAAGGGGGAGGAGGGGAGGATGCGTCAAGGGGAGGCCAGGCACGGCAGGTGTGGACCGGAAATGCTGTCGTGCTGAGGAGGGAGCTGGGCCTTCCTGGGGGGAGGAGCAGGCAACTGATGGACAGTGTGTTCAGCATCGGAACCCTGGGAAGACCCCCGTAGTGGCCGGGGCCTCTGGGCTGAAGGTGGGTGTGGGCAGGTGTATGGCCTCGCCTGGCCTAAGGGACACTGAGTGATGTCCCTCTGGGGACACTGGCCTCTGAGGATGCCCTCTTCCCTCCCATCCTTTCGGTCCTGCCTGGAGGGCAGTGGGGATGGTTTGGGAGTGAGGCTGTGCCACCCAGGATGCATGATGGGGGCGCTCTGTCCGCCCATGTCCATGCCTGTGCAGTCTGTTTTTGCCATGTCAATGCTGGGTCCTTAAGGACATGCCCGCTGAGTTTCCTCCCAGCACGGCCAGGGCCTGTGGGCAGCAGGATGTGCTGACAGAGATACAAAGGGCCTCCGTCCCTGAAGAGCTCGTGTCCACTCAGTGCCTCTTCGCTCTCAGCGGATGCTCTCCTTCATCTGGGCCCTGCGATTCCTCCTGGGTTTTCTTTAACAAAAACAAGACGATGCCACTCTTTGCTGTGGGGCTTTGGGGCCAGTTAGTCTGGAGTCCAAGAACGGCAGTGTGGAGGGCAGCGCTCGGCAGCCCCTCACTGATGGGGACTGTCCACCAGGGTCCCACAGCCTGTCCCATGTCTCACTGGGAAAACCAACAAGTTAACCCAGAACAGTATGCGTGCCACTGCAGGGCATCTGCCACCACCCATGCGAGGTGACCAGGGCTCACGCCTGAAGGGCCTGAGGGTGAGGCAGTGCAGGGATAATGGGCTAAATACAGGGGGGTGTCACATGGGTGTCAGCAAATGGGCCCCAGCCTCAGCTCTCCCCGCTCCCAGAATCCTTGTGGGCAGGAAGTCTTGGGCCAGGTGGTCACCTGGAGCACTTAGTGAGGGTCACCCACAGCACCTAGTGAGGGTCACCCACAGCACCTAGTGTAGCTCACCTGGACAGATGGCTCTCCCTTCAGGTCTGGGCTGGCTGGGGGAGCCAGAGGCGCTCAGGCACAGAAGGAAGGCACTGAGGTGTGCCTTCCCTCAAGCCCTGGTGGATTTGGGGGCCCCAGCAGATTTGGGGCCACGTGCCAGCAGGATCTCCAGCTTTCCTTCCAGCCACTGTCCTGTATACCAGCTGCCATGTTGATGAATTGCCTCTGTCCCTTGCTGGGGTCTCTGGCTGCCAGGACTGCCATCCAGGGGACACATGCTGCCGTTCACACTGTCGTCCAGCCACATGGGCCCACCCTGCAGGCTGGCCTCATCCACCCAGGCCCCTTCCAAGCTCCCATGTTTACGCCAGAACGATGCCTGGCCTAGGAGCACAGCCAGAGATGTCACTGAAGTTGTGTTACCTTCTGTTATGTTAGAAGATGAATTCGAGTGCATGAGGCTGGCCACACAGCTGAGCCATGCAGGGGGGCGTCCCTGACCGTGATGGGTGGCTGAATGCCTGGTGCGCTGAAGAATCAGGGCTTACAAATAAGCTCGGAACCACGTAGGGAAACCCACGGCCCTGCAACGCTGTGCGGAACGGGTTCTCCCAGCTCCATGCTGTCTAGGGTAAGGCGACCAGACGTCCTACTTTTTAACAATTTGTCCCGCGTCCCGCATCCGGCGTCCTGCAGCGTTATAAAAACGTCCCGATTTTTGGAAAGAGACATATGTACTCCTCTTTGTAATATTTTTAGTAGTAATAAAAAATTTTTTAAAAAGACCCCCCCCCCCCCGGTCAATGGTGTCCGGCTTTACCAACGTTAAAATCTGGTCACCTTAGTCTAGGGGCTCCTGAGAGGCACGCTCCGCAGAAGCACAGACCAACTGCTTTGTGGCTAGAAGGGAGCTCACAGCCACCAACTAGACAGAGCTGTGCCTCCGCCGGGCCCACCCTTGGGGCTGGTGTCCTCATCTGTGTGGCACTTGGTTCCTGGTTCCTGTTTGCTTTGCTTTCTGAAGGAAGGTGGCCTGCCACCAGCCCATGGAGGAGAGCACACCCACTGGTGCGAGGTGACCAGGGCTCACGCCTGAAGGGCTGAGGGGGAGGCAGTGCAGGGATAATGAACTAAATACAGAAACCTCACTCACCACTTCAAGTCTAGGTCCCAGCACCCGGCTGTGTGCCCCAAAATGCACTTGAAATTTTAGCACAAAGTCACCTCCTCAGCAGGATTTGGGAGCCTTGCAGGCCCCTGGACACAATATAGCTCCCTCCCTGGCCACATCTCCGGCTGTACCCCTACCTGGCACCTCCCAGAAGGATGACTGCAACCACCGGCATCCCCCAGGGCTGCGACCTTCTCTCAGTACCGAGCGCACACGGGAGCTGCCAGAGGTGCCACTCAGAGCAGACCCTGATGCTGTCGCAGGGGCAGGGCGGGGCTTGGTGGCGTGCTGCTAGTGCCTCTGAGCAATATCAGGGCCCAGAACCAAGCATTTACCTTCCAGGAAAAATGCACCAAACCAAAGAACAGGCTGTGGAGCCACAGTGGACAACACCTGAGACTTCATGGGCACAAACACAGGAGGTGCACAGGGAGAGGGATGACTGTATTTCTAATTTAAAGCAGAATCTGAAAGTGAAACCCCTACAACTCACGTCCACCTTTAAATAGCCCAGACCAGTCTCCGCGCAGGTTCCGGAAGAAAAGGGCAGGGTGACTGCGGGTCCAGGCACCTGCCTGCACCTCCTGTCTGGAAGCGACTGCCCGCGAGCGAGCGCTATGAAGACGTGGGCGGGGGCTGAGCCCGGCGCTGCCTAACCGAGACTACTGTTGCACTCTATGGGCCAGGCTCTGGAGCAGGTGCTCGGCTCAGGGACCCGCAGGCAGGGCAAGGCCTGCGCCGATGAAGTCCCATCCGCAGGTTGGTTCATGCACGACTAAGAGAGCAGCTCATGGAAACACAGTCTCATGGTGGATTGTTCAAACCTGGTAGTAGCCCGGCTGGCACGGCTCAGTGGCTGAGCATGGACCTATGAACCAGGAGGTCATGACTCAATTCCCAGTCAGGGCACAGGCCTGGGTTGCAGGCTTGATCCCCAGTGTGGGCTGTGCAGAAGGCAGCCGATCAATGACGTTCTCTCATCTTGATGTTTCTATCTCTCTATTCCTCTCCCTTCCTCGCTGAAATCAATAATAAGTAAATAAATAAGGTAGCAAATGGGTAATATTTTAAGGCTGGTCTAAAAATAAGCAGAAATATTCTCAGGAAAGAGTGTACTGGGCATGACTGTATTTCCTTTGAAGTTCAGGACACACTACAAATGTTTCCATTCAAAAACAGTAATTTATTTACTGGGAATACAGTTGCGACATCCTATAAAATGAATTAATTATGTACAGAATACATGTGTTCTACTACACACCACACACGCACATGGGTGACAGGCCCCTCTGCACTGGCCCTTCACGCCGGGTCCCCATGTGCTGTCACCCCACGACGCCAGCTGCTCACCCCTAAAGCGCTTTCTGCAGAAGCAGCCGCAGTCTCCTCTGCTCGTCTGCCACAGGGGTTGCCCACTTCCGCTTCAACAACTGCACGTCCACATGGCCAGAGGCTCTGGCCAGCACCAGGGCCAGGAAGCCGCCGCTGGTCCTCTCTGGCTCTCCCACGACCGCCATGGCCACCAGCCTGCAAGAGAGGCTGCGTGACGGCAAGGCTCCTGAGGCGTGAACGAGAGTCTAACCACCGTGAGTCAGGACAGATGTCAGAACAGAAGCCGACCTGGGGAAGCCTCTAGAACCCGTTCTGAAAACTCACTCCTGAACGAGAGGCCTGCTGTGCGACTGCGGGTCACCGTCACTGTGAAGCATGAAGGACTTGCTCCCGGACAGGCAAACCCACAACCCTGGGCTGCAGGCAGCCCTGCCCTGAGACCAGACCTGCGGCCCCGTGCGCCCGCATCCTCCCCACCCCCATCTGTCCAGGCCTCAGAGACAATGTGGTCCTACTGCTGGGCAGCCTCAGCCTCAGCCCAGCTGACTGACCACCAACCATGCAGGAGGTGGGGGTTAGGGTTCGGGTCAGGCACAGTCGGCCCCAAGACCCCATGTTCCGAGTCTCAGCCAGACCTTCCTTCCTGCCCAAAGTCCTGACTCCCTCTGGCACACGTTTCTTCCCCATCCCTCTGTGGAACCTGATTTATTTTATTGTGTTTCTCACCCATCTGGCCCTACAAGGATGTGAGACCTCTGACTGGTCACTACAGACCCTGGTGCCAGGCGAGCAGTAGGTGCTCAATAAATATTTGTTGTATTAAATAACGGACAAGCCTTTTGAAATAAACTACATGCATGTTATGGGTTTAGAAGTGAATCGCAGTCTGGATTTTATGATGTATTTTTTTAAATAATTAGAATAATGTATATCCTAGTACTTTTCAGGTCTTATCAGTGCGTCCCTAACACCCAACAAGTGATTCTGTTTCAATCACTCTCCAACTGGGCGATCCCCGCCCTCCCCAGGCACCGAGAGCCATTGCCATCCGGCAATTACTAACGAGAAATACAGAATCTCAGGGAAGCGGACAGTGAACAGGCAAAGTGGGTCAGGAGAGAAGCCTTCACGGTGGAGGCTTTAGAAATAGTTCTAGTTTCCATGTATGAAACGAGACAGGGACTGCTGGAGGCCGACCATGTCACCGGCCCGCTCTGGGGCGGATGAATGCATCCTCGTGATCGGGCGTCAGTGACTGACTCCCAGTCGCGCACTGCGAGACACTAGATGGAGGGCTGCAGGTGGTACACACGGAGCCCTGAAGCCAGGAGCTCACACGTTTCTTCTTTTCTTCACGGAAGGACAGTGATGGGGAAATGGTGCCGTGTGAACTCTTTAATCCATAGATGACAATGGGCTAAATTGAAATCAACATCCCTGAAATGGTTTGTAAATTATTACTTACACTGATACTATGGAAGCATTCCTCAAACAACATACCACATGCTAACGCCACAGCCGGGGCTCTGCAGGGACTGGCGGCCAGCACGGTCCCTCAGACCTACCTGTCTGGAGAGATGGGCTGCTTGGCTACAGGGCCCAGGTCGCTCTTCAGGAGGTCCCAGATGTAGATGCAGGAAGTGTCGTCCTGGACGAAAAACACCGCTGGCCGCGTCGGGGACCACTGCAGGCCAGTGACGGCGCGGCCCGCGGTGCTGAGGCCCCACTGCAGCACCGGCCGCTCGGACGCCAGCTGGTGGAGCCTGATGCTCCCGTCGCAGCAGCCAGCCTGCGGGCGGGAAACCAGATCACGGCTCTGCTTCCCTTTTAGCCAATCTCACAACGGGAAACACTTTCAGAGCATCAGCGTTTTTCATTTCGTGCAGCAAAAATATCTTTTTGTTTTTGAAACACAGAATTCTAACATCAAATCTGTCCTAACAAACAACCAACGTAAGAATTCACCTGGAGGTTCTGGGACACTTTGTGCTCCTTCCCCTTCACAAAGTGGCTCATGGGAAATGAATTCAGTGACTGTACAAGCAGGTGTTTATTTTTAGCAAAGTTGCATCTCAGTGATTCAAACACAGGGCATTGAGATTGGCGCCACGATGCCCTGACTGGTTTGGCTCGGTGGATAGAGCGCCGGCCTGCGGACTGAAAGGTCCCAGGTTCGATTCTGGTCAAGGGCATATACCTTGGTTGCGGGCACATCCCCAGTAGGAGGTGTGCAGGAGGCAGCTGATCAATGTTTCTCTTTCATCGATGTTTCTAACTCTCTATCCCTCGCCCTTCCTCTCTGTAAAAAATCAATAAATTAAAAAAAAAAAGACTGGCACCATGAAAATCAATAAGGCATCTTTAAAAAGATATATATACATCTGCACCAATAATATAGTGATACATCCCTTTGGGTTGAAATTTCCATAAAATAAAACATAGCTGGTTTAGTTAGTAAAAGACCAACATTCAGCTAAAAAGAGAAGCTTTCACTCTATACATTAAGTCAGTCCATAAACAAGGCAGAGGCACAGCCAGCATCACGCAAGGCTCAGTGCCCTCGAGGGGCCAGGCTTCCCTGCTGGAGCCTGAGCGGGCGTGGCCTGCAGTCGGTGTGTCCTGCACAGCGAGCACTTCTCACTACCCGGATCTTGGCTTCCACGTGATTTTTCCTAACAGGAGCCAGGACTCCCTGGAGAAAGGACTGACTCCAGGGGTTTACTACACCAAAAAGCAAAAAAGGGCTCACAGAACATGTCAGAGAGCAAAGGACCAGTTCCAAGGACCCCCCACAGGGATGCTCTGAACAGAACAGGAACAGCAAATGGCTATAAGGAGAGTAAGGAGCCATGTGCCCACACTTACATAACACACACGCCTTCATACATACCAATGAACATGCCTGCCTACATGCACATCTAACATACATCTAAGCTAATAATCTAATCTAATAAAAGAGTAATATGCTAATGGTGTCACTCTGCTACATCCCAAGCCACGCACACCAGCCAATCAGAGTGACTATATGCAAATTAACCCAACCAAGATGGCAGCCGGCAGCCACAGAGCTAGAGCAAACAAGAGGCTTCGTTGCCCCAACAATGGAGGAAGCTGCCTGCCTAGGCTGGCTGTGGCCTCTGCTCAAGGTAACAAAGTTTCAATTATAGAAGATAATAAACCCCAGATACCTGCTTCCAGCCAGCCTCACTGGGAGCCTGGGTCACTGGGGGCCGTGGCCAGCCTGCAAACAGCCATCAGCCCCTCATACAGGATGGCCCCACCCTCCTAGGGTGAGGGTGCCTGCTGAGGGGCTTGGCCAGCCTGAAAACGGTCCTTAGCCCCCCACCCAGGCTGGCCAGGCACCCCAGCGGGACCACCACCCTGATCTGGGACACCCTTCAGGGCAAATCAGCCAGCCCCCATCCATGCACCAGGCCTCTGTCCTATATAATAAAAGGGTAACATGTAAATTGATCCTAACAGCAGAACAACTGGAAATGACTGGTCACTATGCCACACACTGACCACCAGGGGGCAGATGCTCAAGCAGAAGCTGCCCCAGGTGGTCATTGCACTCCCACAAGGGGAGCTCTGTTCAGCCACAAGCCAAGCTGATGGCTGCCAGTACAGAGGTGGTAGTGGGAGCCTTTCCTGCCTCCTCAGCTGCACTAAGAATGTCCGACTGCAGCTTAAGCCTGCTCCCCACTGGCAAGTGGACATACCCCGAGGGCTCCTGGGCTGCCAGAGGAATGTCTGACTGCCTGCTTAGGCCCAGTCACCCGGGGAGCAAGCCTAAGCCAGCAGATGTACATTCCCCAAGGGGTCCCAGACTGCAAGAGGGCACAGGCCAGGCTGAGGGACACCCTCCCCTCCAAGTGCACAAACTTTTGTGCACCGGGCCCCTAGTATTTACATATACTCCTACACAGTAGAAAAGACAGACAGCAAACTATTAAACATGGAATTAACTGTAGGATGCAAAGCCACCATTGGAAATCGCCCTGACAACAGATGCCAGCAAGGATCATAAATGGATGCAGGTAAGAAGAATGTGAGGACATAGATGCAGAAGTGAGGATGCAGGATGGATGCAAGTGAGGACTTGAGGGTGCAGGTAAGGACAGATGCAGGTGAGGAGGGTGCAGGTGAGGAGGGTGTAGTGAGGATGGACGCAGGTGAGGAGGGTGCAGTGAGGATGGATGCAGGTAGGGATGGTGCAGGTAAGGACCTGAGGGTGCAGGTGAGGATGGATGCAGGTGGGAAGGGTGCAGGTGAGGAGGGTGCAGGTGAGAAGGGTGCAGTGAGGAGGGTGGAGGTGAGGAGGGTGCAGGTGAGAAGGGTGCAGGTGAGGAGGTGATGAATGGCAGGAGCCTGGCAGTGCATCCACTGGTCTCCCCTCGGAATGGTCATTATCAGAAAAGGAAGACAGCACCTCCTTAGTGTTGTTTCCACCTTACCCAGGAGCCATCAGATGGGCGAAGACGGAAAATGGAGTCTAACTTACACACACTCAAACTGAGGAATGCGTGTGCCTTTCGGAGACGTTCAGGTTGTGAGAGACTGAGGAGACGCAATAGCGGAGGAGACGCATGACCCAGGAGGTTACTGCAGCCACTCCCACTGGACAGGTGGGGGCGCTGCACTGGCTTCCTGCTGATGTGGCTCTGTGGCCACAAGAGCAGCCATCACTCAGCCACTTAGGGAGAGTCCCGCCTGCACCTCTGGGACGACGGCAGGACTAAGTGCACGCGCAGGAGAGGGTGGAGCCGGGAGGCAAGGGTGTCTGTGGGGCACCCACGGGCTCGGCAGGCAGGGACCCCCGCTGCTCCTGGAAGTTCTCTGAAACACTGAAACTAGGTCAGAATGCCAAGTGTCAGGAAGGTCTAAGTAGCCATGTGCCGACCTGCACAGCTGGGGAGGGACTTTCAGGAAACCTCGCAATGACACGTGCAGACGCCCCACCAGCCTGCGGGGACCGAGGCGCAGTAAATGGTCGATGCTAAAAGCCGACCCGTCCCTGCAAGGGCTTTGCTGCACAAACGGAACTGGTGCCTTAAACACAGACTTCTCACCAAGAACGCCGGCTCTCCAAAGGGCGAGAAGTCCACCACGGTCACCTTCACCGGCCTCTCGCCGTGCTGCTGGGGCTTGAAGAACCTGGGAAACACTCTCAGGTCCTGTCTAGAGCTGTGGCCTACAAAACCCTGTAATAACAACACAGCAGTGACTGAAGCAAGGGGTGAGCACGGGCTGGGAAGCTCGTCTTCTAGAAACAACGTAAGCAACATTGAAAAGCAAGCAGTGAATTCATCTTAGCGACGTTCACCAAGCAACTCTAGAAAAGAAGAAGAGTTCCAGAACGCAGTTTAGAATATTCCTCACCATGTTGGTGCCGACAATAAAGTGATTAGGATCTGAAGGCAAAAATTTAACATTCAGTGTCTGTGCGGCTCCCCAGCGTCCGTCACCTTTGTGGGAAAGGCTGGAAGAGACAGCAGAGGTGAGTGGACGGGCTGGGGACCGAGGGCGCTGGCCCAGCACATACTCACGGTCACAGGTCCTGCGACCGCTTCCCGTCTCTGTGCTCGGACAGTTTCCTCAGATGCGACTCGCATGCCATGCCACCCCACACTCCCCTCCTTCCTCTCACGGGCAAGTCTCACTTCCAGAACTCTCTTAGACTGTGCCATTAGCTTCGCATGCGAACCCGCGGGCTGTGCCGCAGGTTCTGTAATCTCTCCTTCGGCTGCACTGATCGGGCCTGTGGTGCTGATGTCTCAGCTGCAGACCCCGAGCCTGGGTTTCAAGTCTTCTCCTCCTTCATCTCTTGGGCTGGGGTGGGGCTTTCTGAGTTTCTCTCTCACAGAGGGACAAGGACCCCAGTGCTGTGCAGGGTCCAGCCCCACCTTCCAGCCTCAGGCAAGCTCACAGCATGCAGCCCCGGCATGGGTGGAGCCACAGCAGCAGCAGGGACCCAGCCTCATCACACACACACACACACACACACACACACACACACACGCACACGCCTGCCTCTGGCTCCAACCTCCAACCTCCAACCGGGACCTGGCACTGACAGCCATTCCTCTCATTTAAAGACTTGTGTGCAGTTGTAACAGCAGAAACACTCTGCCTGCCTCAGCAGCGGGAATCTGGCCACGGCCTCTCTCACCCACACTCAGGACTGTCCCCTGCAGACAGGCTGCCCAGATCCTGTCTCAGATCAACTCCTCCTCATCTGTGTGGGACCTGGACCCCAAGCCGAGCCAGGCACTGGCGAGGGCAGGGCCTTCCTCTCACCATTCCTAGAACCTTCACTGAAAGGCACCCTCAGACTCACGACGGCCGCCTGGCCCTGATCCTGACCTTCCACACCAATCCCTACAACAGCCCAGGCGTCTCGGCTCCAGTCCCCGCCTCTGCTCCACACTTTCCTTCTAAGCCCCAAACAGCTTCCGATCCCCATCAGGAATGGCGGACCTCACAGAGCAAACACTGACTCATGCTTCTCTGGATGACAAGCCTCCTGGCCCTGCCCTCACCATGTCATGGCCTCATGCCCCAGCCTCCACGTCCTGCTCCTGCTGATCAGACACTCCTGGTCCACCTCCCACCTCAGGGTCACCTCTCCAAGAAGTCACCATTCACCCCCACCGTCGCTCTGAGCTCCCACAAGCATGTGCATGTCCCCACAGAGCAAGTCACGCATGTGTCATACCCATGGTAGACGAGAAGACATGCTGTCACCCAGGCTCACTCCCTCCTCAGACTCTTGAGTTCAGTGACAGATGGGAGAGAGGGCACAGGACCTGGCAAGGACACTCGGGAGCTCCCAGGCCAGGGCTGTCTGCACCAGCTGCTTGTGGCCAGAGGTCTGTGCCTCTCCCCTTTGTAGGCACGGGTCCCAGGGGACCACCATGAACACCCCTCTCACTGAGTGCTGTTCCCCTGACACAGGGAGCCCACGTCCCCCACCTCCATAACCATGGGGACTACATGTCTGCGTCCTTACAGGAGCCCAGGGTCCCACCAGCCCAGGGACCACCCGTGGGCATGAAGGACTGGGGTCTGTGACCACCAGTCCTATTTAACTTCATGGCTGTATTAACACTGAATGAAAACTAGTCAAATAGCCCCGATTTATAAGATGGACAATATTCTAATCAAAGAAAAGCAGTTGGTGACTCATGAATGACCAGGCATTCGGCCATCATCTCTGCCGCCTCCCATGTGGGACACGGGCCTGTGCTGAGGGGCTGCCTCCCAGGGGCACTTACCTGTCGCTCAGCTGAGTCACAGAGCTGTGCACCAGCTTTATCCTCCCTCCAGGGATCAGTCCTAAAAGCAGGGAGATGAGGGATAGGTGTGCCTCTGAGGACAAGCGGCCTGGTCCCTGGAATCATGCTTCACTGCTCCACATCTGCATCAGGGGACAGACCAGAAGACAGGAGGCCCCCGGGGGCAGGTGCGGTTCCTGAAAGCCCTTCTCGCTCAGCCAAGAAATAAGGGTCTGCAGTCAGAGCCTTGGGAAAGGGTGTGAGCCACGGTCAGGAAGCCCTTGCCTTTCAGACCTGATCAGACAGAAGCCGGCAGCACACTGAGCAGAAGATCCATGAATGAAACTCAGCATCCCCCGTGCCCCTTGCAGCAGCACAGTGTGCAGCGGGCCCTGCCGGGCGCTGCAGAGGCCAGGCGCCCCCTCCGCGCCCTGCCTCCTCCCAAGGACTCCCACACCACCCTTCCTTCAACGTCATCATGGCCACAGCCTGCCCCTCAGCACGCGGTGGCTTTGCTTCCTGTCTATTCCCAATACCATCCTCCCGTTGGTAATTACTGCATCTTGAAACCCAAATTCTGGGCAAGGCACTGTCCTCAATGCGCCCATAAATAAGCTCAACCCGCAGATGAAGCCAGGAGACTGCCAATGCTGCCGTCACAGGGGGGAAGCAGCGTCCCACTTGCCCAGGCGGCGCTTTCCTGGGGAAGCCAGCCGTGCCTGAGTGCCTGAGTGCCTGAGTGCGCCCTCGGCAGCACCCTTCTGACCTGGGCCCTCAGCCCACACTCCCTGTCACTCACCTGTTTCCTGGTGCCTGGGACGGGACCAGGTTGCTCAGAGAACGCTCATCAGTGAAGGACTGGCGCCCACCACACTGGGCGCTCTCTGACCGGCCCCCAATCTAATGCACGGAATAGAGCATGGAACCAGCCCGACACTGGTCCTGTCAGGGAACCACACACTCGGCTTCGCTGCCAGCACTCAGCCTGCACGCCCTTCCTCACTGCAGCTGAGGTGCTCACTCAATGGCCGAAGAAATTGTAAGACACATGACCTTCATGTTCATCTTTCAGGTAACCAACTACTTATCTTCCAAGTAGTTAATGCTATCTTTAATCTATTCATTTTCAGCAAACACTGACAGGAATTCATTTCTCCATTTAATAGTTACCTAAATCACTTATCGAACCTGCAAGATCTGCCTTTGGTAATTCAACAACCACCTAAAAACAGAATGTTGAGATGAACATTAACACATTTTATAACGAGGGAGCCATCTAAGCACAGCACAGGCCTAACAGAGACACCAGCCGAGCTGGTGCTGAATGCATAACTGCTCCAGACAGCGGCCTTGCTTCAGAATCATCCCTGCGAAGCTGCCAGCCCCTCCCACCCTCAGCCCCTCCCTGACGTCGGCCTGCACCTGGGAGCATCGGGGCATTGGCACATCCTTTACCCGCATCCCTGACAGCCCGTCCCTGGTCCACGTGCATCCGCCCCACAGAACCCACAGCTCCTAGGACACTCCCCTGCCCTGCCTCCCCGTCATGTGGCCCTGGCAGCCCTCTCCCCAACAGCCACACACTCTGCTCCCAGAACCTGGGAGTGCAGGGGACAGTGCCTGCGTGTCCCACTCACCCACACGTTGAGAACCCCACTCTCGTCCAAGGAAGCGATGTGGAACGACAATCCTGACATTTCTAACAGACAGAGAAAGAAAGGGCTCAGCGAGGAGCGCACAGGCCACAGCCTGAGCTCAGGGCTCTAGGGCAGTGAAGGGTCACGTACCTTCCTGAGCAGAAAAGGGCGAGAGGACAAAACTCTGCTTCTTGTGGCCAGATGCCGCGACAGGCTCAATGGCTTGCAGGGGACTGCGGTGGTTCACAGGGGTGAGCACGCCATCTGGGGAGGCACAGGCACCAGGCAGCAATAAGTTTTACCCTCATCCCTGACAGCCCGTCCCTGGTCCACAGGTGCGGGGCAGACACAGGTGCTGCTCAAACACATGCTCCCCACGGGGACTATGGCTGAGGTTCCACGGGGCACTGCCTTCCACCTGACCACGGAGCAGAGACCACAGCCCCAGCCACCTGTGAGAGGAACAGGACATGCCGTTGCGCGTGGAGGGCCCCAGGACTCCCTTCCGGAAGGTGGAGGGGGGGTGTCTCCAGGTGGGAGGGGCCACAGAGGGGGCCATGAAGGGGAGTCCGGGCAGACTCGCTTCAACTCTGTCAGACCCCAACCCCTGCTCTGACTACAGCCCCGGCCTACACAATGTCCACAAGAAACAACCAACGTCCACAAGGGCTCCTATCAACACAGGTAAAGCATTTCAGCAGATAAAAATTCTCCCCTGAAAACAGGCAGGAAACAGAACACCCCAACCCTCCCTCACCACCTCGGAAAATGCGTGTGTGAAGCAAACACACACAGAAGCGCCTGGAGTCAGGAACTCAACAGAAATGTTAACAAAACCAGCAAGAAATGAAGAGAGCTGGGGCTGAGCTCAGCAAAGATGACGCATAAACAGCAGGTCGGGAGCCAATGGGCAGGCAGCACCGAGACGTGGCTCGGGCTTCTCCTGAGGTCCATGGTCCCTCACTCCCCAGAGCCACTGAAGCCCCGTAGGTTTAGGGACAGGACATGGTGGTGAACTCAGTGGTTAACCAATTACATGGGCAGCACATGTGAAAGGTGTCTATTCCAACAGCATCACACCCACGAGGGTCCTATGGACCAGGGCTGGGGAGCCTTTTTCAGCCAAGGGCCATTTGGATATTTATAAGATCACCTGTGGGCCATACCAAGTCATCCACTTAAACATTAGCTGCTATATTGGGTCAAACATTTAATGCCTGGGCAGGGCCAGCCCAAATGATTTCGAGGGCCTTATATGGCCCATGGGCCAGAGGTTCCCCACCCCTGCTACAGACTCACACTTTCTCAATTGCAGAGATATCATCCCCAAAGGGGCAAAACTTGGTTGTTGGGAGACAAAAAAAAAAAAAAATACTTGCTCTTTTCATGTATAAAACACAGACACGGAGACAGCAAGATGGCAGCATAGGTAAACACCGTAAATGCAGCCATGCACAACTATTTCAAAATAACCACAAAAAGAAAACACGGACACCACCCACACCCACAGGAAGGCTGGCTGAGTGCAAATTCTACAACTAGAAAGAGACTGAGACTCAGAGGAGTGGCGGAAGCAAAGTACAGAGGCACGGAGGCGCATGCACAGGGCTCGGGGAGAGGGCTGGTGCCGGAGGACGTAGTTCTTTTTCAAACCGGAGGGAACCACAAGCTCCCGGCGGCTTTCAACTCCAGTTCCAGGCGAGTTTCTGGGGACCCAGACGCACACCCGGAGAAGGGGGACTGACTGGCACCGGGAGGAAATCCAAAGCGGGTTTCTCTCAGTGTTGCTTGCAGCAATTACCATGGGACACAGAGACCCAGTGTCTCTTAGCGCAGGGCTGAGAAGCGCCATAGCTATTTGCTCCGCCCTGTAGACTCCCCAAGGCCCCGCCCCTCCCAAGCTGCATCAGAGGCTTTTGCATATAAAAGGCTGAGTAGCCTAAGGCAAAGGCTAAATCAACACCTCCTTAAAGATATAAGAGCCAGCCTCATCCAGTGGCCAGAGTGGGACCATTCTAAATAAAACTCAGATCCACAAGGAACACACTCGAGGCAGACACAGTGAGCACAAAAGCCCCACTAAAACAACTCTTGCCCCATAAGGGTGTCTCCAGCACAGAAGTTTTCCCACTGTAGACACAGCTGACTCTCATAACCAAGTGGCGTAGAGGTTAATTCCTCGCAGTGATCGCCTAACTCAGAAAGCGAAGCAGCCAAAATGCGGAGACAAAGAAACAGGTCACAAATGACAGAAATGGAGGAAAGCAAACGACAGGAAACAGAGTTCAAAACCACGGTTATTAGGTTTTTCAAGAATTTTCTAGAGACTGCTGATAAATTTAGTGAGACCCTTGAGCATATGAAAAAGGACCAGCTAGAAATTAAGCATACACTGACTGAAATAAGTAATATACAGAGATCCAACAGCAGACGAGAGGATCGCAAAAATCAAGTCAAAGATATGAAATATGAAGAAGCAAAACCCACCCAGCCAGAAAAGCCAAAAGAAAAAAGAATTAAAAAAGTGTAAGGAGTCTCTGGGACAACTTCAAGCGTACCAACATCAGAATTATAGGGGTGCCAGAAGAAGAGAGAGAGCAAGAGATTGAAAACCTATTTGAAGAAATAATGACAGAAAACTTCCCCCACCTGGTGAAAGAAATAGACTTCCAAGTCCAGGAAGCGCAGAGAACCCCAAACAAAAGGAACCGAAGGAGGACCACACCAAGACACATCATAATTAAAATGCCAAGAGCAAAAGACAAGGAGAGAATCTTAAAAGCTGCAAGAGAAAAGCAATTAGTTACCTATAAGGGGGAACCCATATGACTGTCAGCTGATTTCTCAACAGAAACTCTGCAGGCCAGAAGGGAGTGGCAAGAAATATTCAAAGTGATGAATAGCAAGAACCTACAGCCAAAATTACTTTACCCAGCAAAGCTATCATTCAGAATTGAAGGTCAGACAAAGAGCTTCACAGACAAGAAAAAGCTAAAAGAGTTCATCACCACCCAACCAGTATTATATGAAACGCTGAAAGGTATCCTTTGAGAAGAGGAAGAAGAAAAAGGAAAGTAAAAATTATGAACAACAAATACATATCTGTCAAAAAGTGAATCTAAGAATCAAGTGAATAAAAAATCTGGTGAACAGAATAAACTGGTGAATAGAATAGATCAGAGGCATAGAAAGGGAGTGGACTGACAATTTTCGGGGTTAAGGGTGTTGGAGGTGCGTGAAAAGAATGGAGAATAATCGTACACCTATGGATGAAGACAGTGGGGGGGCAAGGACAGAAGGTGGGGTGGGAACTGGGAGGAGGGGAGCTATGGGGGGAAAAAGAGGAACAACTGTAATAATCTGAACAATAAAGATAAATTAAAAATAAATAAATAAAAGACAGACACACATACAGTAAGATATGTCACACATGTGTGGTGCTGACTCTCCTGAGGGCTGGTCTGGAAAAGGAGTGTGAGGGAATGAGAAGACAAGCCCTGGAGGGGAGGAAATACTTGTGAAGACACATGTGATGAAGGGCTGGTGCCCAAAATGCACAAAGAACACTTACAACTCAGCAATGAGGAAGCAATGAATCCGTTCAAAATGTAAAAGACCTGAATAAACACATCTCAGACAGAAAGCAAGTGAGCACCCGAGGTCTCCACACTCTGTGTCATCCGAGAGCCACTGTGAGGACGACAATGGGAGGCTGCCATACGCCCATCAGTGGGCAAAAACACTGACGGCCGCATGCTGCGGTGCAGACACCCAGAGTGCCTGTGGGGAGGCAGCGTGGTGTGAACGTGCAGAGCCAAGTTAACCGACAAAGTGCCCGGTGTTTCCTGGAGGGAAAGACCATTCAGAAGAGGGAGCTGAACTGGGAGCTCACAAGAGCACAGGGGAGTCACAGATATGCTACACGAGGAGAGAAGCCAGACACAAGGGTATACTCCATATGGCCCTCGTATCTTACATCTGGAAAAGCAGGACACAGAGACAGAGAACCGACCAGTGATGGTGGGAAAGGGAAGACACAACACCTAACGTGGAGGGGGAAAGGCGTCAGGGTGGGGACAAGTGAGAGTGAAGACAATCGGGTGAGGTCCTGTGAGTGGGCGGCCCTCATCTGAGCAACAATGGTGGAGGGTGAGACAGCACTGAACAAAATGAGTGGAGGGTGAGACAGCACTGAACACAATGAGTGGAGGGTGAGACAGCACTGAACACAATGAGTGGAGGGTGAGACAGCACTGAACACAATGCCTGGGAAGCACTGGGAAGAGCCCAGACATGAGCCTCTGCCAAGTGGTGGGGGGCGTTGCTGGGTGACTGGTTGGTTTTGATTGTAGTTGTGCTTGTTTGCCTATGGTTATGGTTGGTTGTTTGTGATTGACTAGTTGTGATTGTGTGGCTATGGTTAGTTGTGGCTGTGTTATTCGGTTATAGTTGATTGTGGCTGTAGCTGGTTAGCTGTGGTTGTGCTGTGTTGGTTGGTTGTGGCTGTGTGGCTGTGCTGTGTTGGTTGGTTGTGGTTGTGTGGTTGTGGCTGTGTTAGTTGTTTGTGGCTGTGTTGGTTGGTTGTGGTTGTGTGATTGTGTCTGTGTTGGTTGGTTGTGTCTGTGTTGGTTGGTTGTGGCTGTGTTGGTTGGTTATGGTTGTGTGGTTGTTTGGTTGAGACTGTGTTGGTTGGTTGTAACTGATTGGTTGTGGCTGTGGTTGCTTGGCCGTGGTTGTTTGGTTGTGGTTGTGTTGGTTGCTTGTGGTTGTGTCTGTGTTGGTTGGTTGTGGCTGTATTGGTTGCTTGTGGTTGTGGCTATTGTTTGGTTGTGGCTGTGTTGGTTGGTTGTGGTTGTGTGATTGTGTCTGTGTTGGTTGTGGCTGTGTTGGTTGGTTGTGGTTGTGTGGTTGTGGCTGTGTTGGTTGGTTGTGGTTGTGTTGGTAGGTTGTGGCTGTGTTGGTTGGTTGTGGCTGCGTTGGTTAAATGTGGTTGTGTGGTTGTGGCTGTGTTGGTTGGTTGTGGCTGTGTTGGTTGGTTGTGGTTGTGTGGTTGTTTGGTTGAGACTGTGTTGATTGCTTGTGGCTGTGTTGGTTGGTTGTAGCTGATTGGTTGTGGTTGTGGTTGCTTGCTGTGGTTGTTTGGTTGTGGCTGTGTTGGTTGCTTATGGTTGTGGCTGTGTTGGTTGCTTGTGGCTGTGTTGGGTGCTTGTGGTTGTGGCTATTGTTTGGTTGTGGTTGTGGTTGTGTTGGTTTGTTGTGGCTGTGCTGGTTGGCTGTGGTTGTTTGGTTGTGGCTATGTTGTTTGGTTGTAGCTTTTTGGTTGTGGCTGTGGTTGCTTGGTGTGGTCACAGTTATGGTTGCAGCTACAGCTTCCTGGCATGAAGTGTTCTTGGGATCCAACCAAGGATGCTGCAGGTCCTATTGTTCCAGTTCCTCTCATCCCCCCCTGGTGGAGGTAACTGAGCCAGGAGCACACAAACCAACATGCCTTAAACTAATTTAAAACTAGCTCACTAACGATTTGGGATCCACACATTAAGAAGAAAGATGTTATGATCTGCTGACCACAGGCTAACTGTGGCCTGGAGGCATTTTTGTTTTTCTTTTTGTCAAAGGCCTCTTTTGCAAATAGGTCAGACCCCATCCTCTGGGGGTAACCTGAACAATAAATGCCGAGACATTTCAGACTCTCCTGGAGGCCGTCACATCATCTAGAGACGCCTAAAGGCAGGCGGGCCTCACTGACCGGTGGAAAACGTTGCTGTCCTGAATGTCCAAAAGCAGTCGCTCAGCTTCACATAACGATGCATCCGAGAGTCTTCTCGCAGGTCCCACACGATGACCGAGCCGTGCACAGTTCCAGCAAACAGCAGGAAGGCCTTGAAGGGGCTCAGGCAGCAACAAGTGACCTGGGAGGACAGAGAGCTCTGCTGGCATGGTGCCCAGGGCCTCCCCGAGAAGCTGTGGGACATGAAGCAGGTCTGGGGAGTGTCTGTGTCAGCTTTCTCAGTGTGTGCCAGGCCCCACTTAGCCCCATTAGCAAAGCCAACTTCTATCTCTCCATTTACAGCCTGCATCACCAAAAGTTATCTTCAAGCCCCAAAACTGACACCAGTAAAAGTTATTGTTCTCTACCGTTTTGGTGGAATCAATGATTCTGAGGTCAAGGAGCATGTAAACAGGGTGACCTGTGTGGCCACCAGACCACAGCCTGTGAGCCAGGGGCCAGGAAATGCGTGAGACTAGACTCCATCTCAAGCATTAAAAAACCTCTTCCATGTCCAGGACCTGGACAGCAGAAGCAACAAGTCCACTCGGTCTGGAGCCCTAACTGATACCCGATTCCCACAGTGTGTGCCAACCAGGCTTCACACTGTGGATTTCCTCTGAACTTACAATTTTTAGAGACAAAACAGACCCATCCATGTCCTGTCACAGCTGCACAGACAGAGCTGAGGGAGGCCAGGAGGAAAGAGAAAGGACCTGAAAGCCCCACCCTTCTGCTTCCTGTGGCCCAGCATGGTGCCCACCTGCCCGCCCTGCTCCCGAATTATACCTGCGACTCACACACCAGGACCTTCTGCGGCCCCGAGGGCTGCCAGATGTCCCACACGCAGAGCAGGTGCCTTCGGTCCAGCGGCGGCGCGCAGGCCTGGCCAGGAAGCCCGTGAACGGACACCACCACCTGCCTCCGCGCCAGAGAGGTGTGCAAGCTGGACACTTTGCGATCTGGGGACAGAATAAAGAAAGTGCGCAGCATGTGAGGGGTCTGCCAGAAGCAGGTTAGATTAACACACAGACATGTGAGTGCATTTCAGCTTCATGAAGCAGCAGACATGGCCTTTCGGAGCTCCACATGCCTGAAATGTGGGTGGTCAATGGCCACAGCTCTACAAGGGAACTGTCAGAGCTGCCGTGTGGTTTTGCTAAAATGTGACCCTTCAAATTCAGTGCAACACAGCCTGGAGCCAGGCCGCCTCAGAGGCCCTGCAGTCCCCCGGGGTGTCACCCGCCAAGCTGCTCTGTCTGGGGTCCGGCCCCACTTTGTTTTTCTCCCAAGAGCTTGCCCAGTTCAACCTACTACACACATCACTCATTTAGCAAGTTCACAGTCTGACCCACAAAGATTTCCGTCCACGGCTGACTCTCACCAGGCCCGGGGCACTGGACACACACTGCACATGGGTCAGTGCAGGAGCGAGGAGGAGCCTGCCAGCACCATGCTGCTTCAAGGGCCAGCATCCCTGGACGGTGGAAGCTCCGCTCCTTCCGAGGCCTCGGGCACAGGTGTGACCAGTGAGCCTGACACCTGTCATCCAATCTCACCTCCTCTGTCGCCTCAGAATTCATTTTACCAAATGCAAACCAACAAGGAAACCCTCCCTGCCAGTGGTGCTCTGCCTCCTGGCCCTTTAAATACAGTTCATGTTGTGACCCAACCATAAAATTATTTCCGTTGCTACTTCATCACTGTCATGTTGCTACTGTGATGAATCGTCATGTAAACATCTGATATGCAGGATGGTCTTAGGTGACTCCTGTGAAAGGGTCGTTCGACCGCCTAAGGGGTTGCGACCCACAGGTTGAGAACCACTGCTCCCTGTCCTCAGGAGGGTCTCCCGCGCCCTCCAGAGGCCAGTCCTGTGAGGACATGCACGCTCGTCTCCCCCACAGGGGCTCTTGTGCCTGTGGCACTTGTACCAGCGCCCCCATGCCTGCTGGGCGCATCACTGGGCAGCTCCGGAAGAGGTGGTGTGGTGCGTGCACACGTGTGTTTTCAATTCCATAGAGACAGTGACTTCTATTTCCTGACTTTCCTATCTTTTAAAAATAAAAACACCCCCAAAATGCCATTTTTGTTCATGTGAAACGCCCACACGACACGCCACCTTGTCCCTCCCGCGCAGCCACCTGCAGCCACTGTTCACAGCAGAGCAGTGACCAGCCTCAGGCACTGACTGGACCGCGCAAATGCTGTTTTAAAACTGATCTAAACAATTACACGTGACCACACTTCACATCTGACGAACGGCGTTTCGTGGGTCTGTGGGTGGAGCCGGCGCAGGCCCACGGCCTCTCAGCGCTGCGCTGCTCTGTCTCAAGGACCCGAGCAGCAGCTGAGCAGGGCGGGTGCTGGTGGCTGCCACCTCCGCACACCGGTCAGCACACTCCACTCAGCACATTCCGCACCCCGCACAGCATCTCAGGAGCGTGCTCATCCCACCCACACGCACGGGGAGCGGAGCTGCAGGCTGCGTCACGCGTGGTCCCATTAGGCCCCAGCAGGAGGCTCTTACGCTGGAGGAAGGGCAGGCTGGTGTTGAGCTGCCAGGCGCTGTCGCTGAGGGGCAGTGTGTTGTCCTGGGCCCCGGCGTCTCGGCTGGGGGCAGCTGCCACATGGTCCTCTTCCAGCAAAACTGCAACCACCTTCCAAAGACAGTGAGTGCCCGAGTCAACAAGCTGCCCGCTCACTTCACCCACGTCTCACAGGAGCTGCTCCCCGCCTGGCACCAAGGAAGCGACAGGTACAAGGACACTGTCCTGCAGGCACAGCAGGGGAATAGCTCCTCAGGAAGCTGGGATCTCAGGGCACTGGCCATGGTTCATGGCAGAGACTCTGCTAAAGTACAAGGACGAAGACACGTCACACACAGGCCCTAGGTGTTCTCCCTGCGCTACGAGGACCAGGAGGCGAGGGAGCCAGTCACTGCGACGGGCAGCGTCCTCACTACAGGCCCAGCTGCCTGCCGCCCACCCTGCGCTCCCGCACCCCTCAGCCTCCCAGGACTCACATGCAGAGAGGGCCGTCCGCAGGACTAGCTGGAGGGCAGCACAGCGGGCAGGCCACACTGAGCCCCACGCCAGCTGCTCCACACCGAGACACGGTGGGACCGGGACATGGACTCCCGACTTGAGGGCATTCGAAAGCGTAGGAATGTGGGTCCTTTTCTTTAGAGACTCACAGAGGCTCACGGGCCGGGTGGGCACTGCCCTTGTTTCACAGCAGCGGGAGGGTCTGTGGGGGCTCAGAGGAGGCCGTGGCCGCGACCTGCAAGTGCGGAGGCGCCCGAGCTCCCCACGTGCTCCCTGTCTGCATGCCACCTGAAGTTTCCACGTTTCACACTCGAGAGGTGTGTCTGCCTTGCCAACTTCATTTGTGTTTTCCAGTCGTTGTTTGTTAGTTGGTGGTGACCCGCGTGACAGGCCACGTCCCAGGCACCTACCTGGCAGGCCGCCCGGAGGAAACTGGACAGTCTCAGCGTGTCCACCTTGGGCACAGCCGCGGCGTCCCAGGGCTCTCTGCTCTCACTCCCTGGAGTCACAGAAAACCACCAGGTGGGCTCTACACAGCCACGCAGCCACGCAGCCACGTGAGCGTGCAGAGGCCACATGCACATTAGGAAGCTGGAAGCAGAGCTCAGAAAGTCCACGTTCACGCTGGATCTACGTAAACTGCGCCCGATGGAGGGAGGCTCGGGCGGCGAGCACAGGTGCTGGGTCATAGCACCGCTCACCTGAGACTCGTAACCTCATGAACCGTGTCGCCAACACATGTAATTAGAAAACCCACCGCATCTTGTTGTACATAAAGCCTGTGGACGGAGCCCTACTTAAAGACAGTAAGGAAGACACAGGGTGGACAACAGTAGACTGACAGCTGTAATACAAATAACCCCACTATTAATGAGTAATAATGCAAGAACTCTGTTCTGTGTACTCTCAACTGTAAGCTGCCTTTGCCCACCCTGTAGCTCACGGCCTCCATGATGGTGGGCCACATGCCGGTGCCTGATTTCTCAGGGGGAGGCTTCCTCAGAATCAGGCGCAACAGAGAGGGGACTGGAGCACGCGGAGGAAAGCTGCGAACGTGGAGCACGCTCTGGGACCTGCCATCTGTGTTGATACAGCGTATCTGCAACCATACTAGTATGGAAAATCTCTACTGCCCAGCTGGTTGAGCGTTGACCTGTGAATCAAGGGGCCACGGTACAATTCCCATTTGGGACACAGGCCCGGGTTGCAGGCTTGATCCCCGGTAGGGGGTGTGCAGGAGGCAGATGAGTGATAATCGACCTTTCTCTTTCATCAATGTTTCTATTCCTCTCCCTTCCTCTCTCTCTAAAAATCAATGGAAAAGACATTTAAAAAAAATTACAAACAAATCTCTATTAAGGAGAATAGATTGTTCAAAGTTAAAAGCAAAGTGCGCTCGGAAACCCCTCACAAAGCTGTGTGTTTGGAGGGAGACTCTGCCCAGCTGACTAGCCCAGCTGGTGCTCAGGCCGCTGGTTTGCTCCACCAAGAGGGCATGGCACTTCCATCAGGTACGAACCACACCCCAGGAGAAAGGCAGAAGGATAAAGAACAAGAGAGGCACTGAGCATAGCACCAGAGGCAACGTGAAGAACTGGCTCTCAGCGGGGAGCGGCTGCAAGCTGCTTACCCCCCGACACAGCCGCGCCTTCCCCGGGGTGCTGGGTCCACGCCTCCCTGGTCTCCACCTCCTCTGTCTGGACGTCACGCTCCACATTCCCTTCATTGCACTGGACATACGCCTTCAAAACAAAAGGCTGCGTGAGCACTCAACCCAAGCAATGCCTCGTTACTGAAAAGAAAAACGCTGGTTCTCAATGGCAGTCTTCTTGCTTTTGTCAAAAGTAAGTATCATATGCTCAATTAATATTTGACAAAGGAGGCAAGAACATACAATGGAATCAAGACAGTCTCTTCAATAAATGGTGCTGGGAAAATTGGACAGATATATGCAAAAAAATGAAACTAGACAACTAACTCACACCATACACAAAAATAAACTCAAAATGGATAAAGGACTTAAACGTAAAACAGGAAACCATAAAAATACTAGAGGAATCCAAAGGCAACAAAATCTCAGACATATGCCAAAGCGGTTTCTTCACCGATACAGCCCCTAGGGCATTGGAAACTAAAGAGAAAATAAACAAATGGGACTTTATCAAAATAAAAAGCTTCTGCACAGCAAAAGAAACCATCAGCAAAACAACAAGAAAACCCACTACATGGGAGAACATATTTGCCAATGTTAGCACTGAT
>PVJC01003590.1:0-69225 GCA_004026665.1 Murina feae
TGATCCGCTGCCATGTGCCCTTGACCGGAATCGAACCCGGGACCCCTCAGTCCACAGGCTGACACTCCATCCACTGAGCCAAACCACCTAGTGCAAGTTTACACTCAGGTCAAGAGCAGAGCCAGAAATAGGACCCAGCCTCCAGATAAAATTCCCAACCATTATGCCAATGCTGACTCTCAGCATCATTCCAACACCATGCCTCCAGGGGAAGTTTTTAACTTCCCATAATCCAAGGTTTCAAAATCCCACATCAAGGTAACAGTTTCCTTTAACACTTACTCTGTCTTTGTCGTGCAGCATATCAGCGTAAGAAGATCTAAAAAACAAAAAGACAGGTCAGAAACCTTTGCTAAAAGTAATATACATCAACATCTGAGCATATTCACAGAAATATAAGTACATTCGTAAATCAGATGAGACAAACATCCAGGCAGATTTTAAACTACTTTAAAAGAATTATGTGGGGGGAGGAAAGGCAGGGCTATGGAAAATAACCTCACACGGTGATGTAATCATAATTTCCTAAGTTAACACACCTTTGAAATAAACCACCCTCAATAGAGCACATACATAATCTTATTAAACGACTCTATAATCCAATCAGCACCTTGCTTCCCCCTCCCCCTCCTATAATCTTATTTCCTTCCTTAATTTCAAATGCATAGAAGCTACAAAACTCTTATTCTCTGGAGCATTTGAGATCTTGCTCCGGTATATGTGTTCAGTTTGATTCAAACAAAAATTCTCTACAGATTTGGAATTTCATATGTCAACAGTTATATTCTGTAATTCTTTGGTACTAAATAAAAAACTTCAGGCAAGTATTTATTTTTCAGCAAAGAACCTAAGACTTAAGAATGCTCTAGTAGTCAGCCCTATCACAGTAACTCCAAAGCCACTAACATACTGATCATTTTATACATTACACATTTTTAAATTAAATCTTTATTGCTGAAAGTATTACATATGTCCTCCCCGACACACACACACTGACCCCTTATAACCCACCCCCATACACATTTTTTCCTCAGACTAACTTAGACTGAGTTTAATCTAAACTAATAAAAGCGTAATATTGAAATTAACCATTTCTTCGGAACTGGTAAGCCATGCCCACCAGCCAATCAGAGCGACTATATGCAAATCAGCCTAGCCAAGATGGCAGAGGCCCCAGCCCAGAGCTATAGCGCAGGACGGGAAGAGCAAGCAGGCCAGTGTCCAAAGCCGTGGGCGGGAGGAGCAGGGCGGGAAGGGGCTGCGGCCTGGAATCGATCATTGCTGGGCACACACATGGGCCTCCGGGGCTCCCCATGTGTGCCCTGGCCACCCAATGGCTTCCCAGGCGGAAGTCCGGGGCGGGACCAGCCGGCTGGCCCGAGGGTCCTGTCCTGGGAAGCCACCCCATCACTTCCCAGGCGGATGGCCCGAGGGTCAATGGGAGCTGTGGGCAGCCTGAAAATGGCTCTCAGCCCCTCTCCCAGGCTGGCCAGGCACCCCAGTAGGGACCTGAACCCTGAAGGGGCTGTGACCAGCCTGAAAACTGCCCTCAACCCCTCACCCAGGCTTGCCACACCCCCATTGGGTGAGGGTCCCCACTGGGGAGCTTGGCCAGCCTGCAAACAGACATTGGCCCCTCACCCAGGCTGGCCAAGCACACCAGCATGTGGAGATCCCCAGAGGGGTCCCAGACTGCGAGAGGGCACAGGTCGGGCTGAGGGACCACCCCCCCAAGTGCACAAATTTTTGTGCACCGGGCCGCTAGTACTTTACATAATCTTGCATAATTTGCACATTGCGATAATCACAGATGTAACACTAGGAGGAGGAACTGGGGAAAGGCAAAGTATATTATCTGCTGTATATTCAGCATTTTCCTTCATGTCATCAGGAAAAACTAAGAGTTTACCAACTATAGAGTATTAAAGGAAGGAGAGTTAATTATCTATATTTCTACCTTAGCAATTACAAATGTGAAAACCTCTAGCAGGATCAGGATAAGCCCCCAGAACTCAGCAGGCCCAGCCCAAAGATGCTTTCTGAGAGTTCCAAGTGAGAGCTGAGGTACTCCCACTAAACAGAGGACCTCTGGCTTCAGGTCAACATCAGATTCACTGCAGAGCTTCTTTTAAATGTAGATTCGCAGCATACACACAAAGACATTCTGATCCAGATCGGGCTGGAAGTCTGGAAATCTGCACTTGAACTGGTGTTCCAGGCAACTGTGACCCAGGCAATCCATACTCTACACTTTGAGAAGCTCTGCACTAAAAGAATAGGGTGATTTTATGGCACACCAAGGTTTTTATATCTGAACCCTCCTATGAATCTGGTCCTTTATACCTTTCTCCACTTTTTAAGAGGCACTTTCACTCCCCATCTTCTCTGTCTCATCACCCACTCACTCCCCACCACTGCACTGACATCACTCTCCTTAAACACCATTGTCTCACTCCAATTGCTAATATCCAGGATTTCCCTGGCCCTGCTAGACACGCCCTCTTCCTGAACCTCTCCTCCTTTCTACCCTGCGGCCACTGCCTCCTCAGCTATTCCAGAACTCCTTCAGCCTTCTACCTTTCTCATTCCACACTGTCTCTGAGAGTCTTGTATCAACCCTCACTAACAACTGCAAATTATCTCCAGACCCACATACCTGTCCACTGGCATCTCTACTGCATGTCCAAATACCTACTCTCCATCAACTCCCCTGCCCAACACCAGCAACTCCTCCTGTGTTCTTCCTCTCAGGAAATGGTAGCTCCATTTACCTAGTCATTCTAATCAGAAATCTTGATGCTTCCTGAAATTTCTCTCTCCTTCCATCACTGCAGTCTATGAGTTACTATATTGTATTAGAGGTGCGATGCATGAAATTCGTGCAAGAGTAGGCCTTCCTTCCCCCAGCACCCGGCACCTGGGCTTCGTCCAGAAGGACAGCGGTCTAATTAGCATATTATGCTTTTATTATAGATATATTGATGAAGATATTACTATATTTAGGCTCAGAGAAGTGAAGTAGCTTGGTCAATGTTAAGGGACAGAGCCCACATGCATACTCATGCTCCTCTTCTTATATTTGCTACCAACTTTATAACATATCCTCCGCCTACCTCTGCAGCATCCTCTCTCATCACAGCCCTACTTTTGCACCACTCCAGCAGACTGAACTGACTGCCACTCCTCTGGAGTGGCAATTTCTCTCCATGTAGATAACAACCCCCCAGGCCAGCTGGTTCTTGCTGGTTGCATAAACTTTTGTGCCCATTTCCACTGGCCTTTACCTCTCTGCACCGTCATTTTTTATGTCTGTCTCTTCCACAAAACTACCTGTTCCTTAAGGATGGAAACCCTTTCTTCTCAATTTTGGTACTCACTGCCCTATGCACTTAATGATTGCTAAATAACAGTAACTCACATATCTTTAAATATCTCTTCAAAGAAAAGAAAAAAGCAATTTTCAACTTCTCAGGAGAATTTAACTATATGAGAAATGTCACCATTTAAGTGATACCAGTAAATAACTTTCATAAACTCTTCTACTACTACTGAACCTTGGGTCTTCTTTGCTCCATTAGACAGATCCTCTGACTTCCCACACAGGCATGATTCAGCCTAACCCCCACACAAACCTACTTGGCTGAGCACACCTGCTTGTGACCTACATCTGCCCAGAAGCACTGGCTAATATCCTATTGCACACTCAGACTAAATTTCAAGGCATCTGCTTTGAGATCAAGTGCCCCATCCAGCTGCAGCCAACTGTGAACAAATGCTTGTTACCTGGCAATCTCCTGATGGTAATCATAGTGCTCATCTTCCTCCAGCCACTCCACAGATCCTGTGGTCGGATTGGCCCGCCCACAAAAGATCTTCATGCTGCCAGTCAGCTCCTCAATTTTATCACTCGCCAGCTTACTTCTTCTGGACAGGTCAGACAGTCAGAAACCTATTCACATTATAATGCCCAAGAATGAAAAGAAAAAAAAATGTTAAAAGACAACAAAGGGGGGGGTGTCCAAGAAATTGACAAAAATGTCAAAACCACTGAAAATATTTGTTAAACAGAATTTTCATTTTTTCAGCAAGACTTACTTGGTTTTATGTTCTCTATATAGCATTAGAAACTATAATACAAAAGTTCATAAAATTATCTGGAAACTTGAACAGTCCTCAGTGATTCCAACAGGGTCAAATGAGCCTCAAAGGTACATCTGAGCACAGACTCAGGAAAAAGTAGGTGAGAAAGGAAACAAAGCAGAGGAAAGGGCTAATAGGAAAGAACAAAGAGAAATTGGGGTGGTGGTAAAGGAGTGCCACTAAAACTATCTAAGGATATTAGATATTTAGTTTAAGGAAAAATACAAAGACAGAGCAATTCAAACAAATTAGGAAAACCTTCATCTAAACAAGTAAGTCACAGCTATACACAAACATGGATAATCCCAGGAATATAATGTTGAGTCATAAAAAAAAAGTCACAGAATACATATAAAAAGTTCACATTTATATAAAACTAAAGGCCCGGTGCACAAATTCATGCACCAGTAGGGTCCCTTGGCCTGGCCTGCGGGAATGGGCCAAAACTGGCTCTACGATGTCCCCCAAGGGGTCCCAGATTGTGAGAGGGCACAGGTCAGGCCGAGGGACCCCACCGGTGCATGATCAGCATCAGGGAGGAATGAGGGAGGTTGGCTAGCCAGGAAGGGACTGCGTGAGGGCTCCAAGGTATGTCCAGCACGTCTGGTTCAGTTCTGATCAGCCGGAACCCAGCAGCAAGCTAACCTACCAGTCGGAGCATCTGCCCCTGGTGGTCGATGAACATCACAGCAAGTGCTTGAGTGGCCTTAGCATATTATTAGCATATTACAGTTTGATTGCTTGAACAGCCCACCTGACAACCAGACAATTAGCACATTAGGCTTTTATTATATAGGATGTATAATTATACAAAACAGAACAACATATTCTTTAGGGATCACACTAAAGTGCATAGCAGGGTATAGAATAGTAGAAAGGAAAAAGGATGGGATCAAGAGGGCTACACAGTCCCAGCTGGTGTCGCTCAGTGGTTGAGGGTCAACCTATGTACCAGGTCACAGTTGGATTCTCGGTCAGGGCACATGTCTGGGTTACAGGCTCGATCCCCAACGGGGGCCTGCATGCAGGAGGCAGCCAATCAATGATTCTCTCTCATCACTGATGTTTCTATCGCTCTCTCTCTCTCCCTCCCTCTCTGAAATCAATAAAAATAAAATAAAGAAGGGCCACACAGGAGACTTAAAGAGCAGGGAATTCTAAAACTCGGTGGGAATACAGGTGTTCATGATACTGTCTTTCTTCATGCCTCGCTATTTTTCATAATAATTACTTATCTACTCAGTATTTAATTTTAAAAGCAATTTTGAAAAACCTTTCTTCATTTAAAAAAAATTTGCTTCAAATAAATAAAATGTTATCAGACAGATAGAATGTCATGTGGCCTTTTTGCTCAAAGATATTTGTTTCAGAGAGACAAGAACACCACAGCTCAAAGTTTGAAGGCACTTCTCAGCAAGAATGGACTCTCCCAACGCCCCCTTCCTCTGACATTCAGAAACAGCAAGTGTTCCACATTCCCCTTCATTCTTGTTAAACACTGATCCATCTTCAGGAAACATGATTATTTTTTGTGGAGGAGGTCCCCTCAGGCATTTTATTGGCCAGAGTTATTGGCTTTCGCTTGAAATTATCAAGACTAAGTAAATATTGAATTCTTATACAAGAGGATGGGAAACACTTTTCTGAAGGTGATCACTAGCTTAGTTCAATGTAGTCAATCTGTCTTTCAGCAAAACTCTACTTCTAAAAGCCCAGAATATCTACTTTCTAATCCAGGGGCTCTCAAACTTCCCGACAACCCCAGTAAGTAATATGTTTTACACTGAGACGCAATACATACAAACACAAACAACAAAGTTTTCACAAAACGGTGCCTATTTGGTCTTACCATGGGCAAGGCCCTCATATATTTTATCCTACCTTCATTTTATTTTTTAATAGACCACAATCCACTAAGCTGATTTCGTAACTCAGCCATGGTTTGCAACCTTGTTTGCAAACCACTGCTATACCCAGCTCTGTACAGCTCACGTGCCGATAACCCCTTTAAAAAGACAGTATCTAGAACGACCAGAGTCGGTAACGTGCTTTAGAAAACTGTGTCCGACACATGCTGTAGTAGGAAGAAATGACCACATTTCAGTGAATGTTCAGGGAAGACTTGAAAGGTAGGTAGGGCCCTGGCTGGTTTGGCGTAGTGGTTAGAATGTTGGCCTGGGGACAGAAGGGTGGCCGCAGGGTCAATTCCCAGTCAAGGGCACGTAACTCAGTTGCAGGTTCAAACCAATCCGGCGGGGCCCTGCAAAAGGCAACCAATCCATGTGTCTCATCTCTCTTTCTCTCTCTCCTCTCTCCCTCCCTCTCCCCTACAAAAGGCGACCAATCCACATGTCTCATCTCTCTCTCTCCCTCCCTCCCTCCCTCATTTCTCCCTCCCAGTCTCTCTAAAACAAAAAATAAATGGAAAAACATCCTCCTGTGAGACTTTACCACCACCACCCCCCACCCACACACACACAGATGGGTAGGATTTAGGTGGGCGTGGGGAGAGGGCACTTCGCCACCTTAGAAAGCTGTGGATAAATGAGCTGCAGCGAAATCGAGCAGAGAGGCACACAGGTTGGTGGGGTCCACATTGTGGAGGGTCTCGAAACCCTTATCCTGTGGAATCCCTTTGTGTCTGTGATGTTGCTGAGGCTACGACTAGGATCGCAGAGTCTTTTCAGAACTGTAAGACGTCACTGGTTCCGTATTCATCTAAACGACTGCTTAAGTAGGGCACCACGTCCTGTAACCTCTCCACGTACATCTTCTAGGGGACAAGTTTCTTCACCTATTATTGTGTCGTGTCCTCTCCCAAAAGAAGACCACACTCCTGACTCAGGAGACAGCCTGACCCCCTCCTCATTCTCCGAGAGCTGTCAACGAATGTGGACATTTACAAGGAGGGAATGGCAACCACCATGCCAAGTTCTGCGCTGAGGGGAGATTCCAGGTACGTCCTGTCAACCAGTCCGTCGCAGAGGTGCTTCCACCACGAGCCCGGCAAGCGGCCATCACCAGAGAGGCCGGCAGAGCCAGGACCTGCCTGAAACCCCACTCTTCCGCCGGCCCGGGCGCTCGGAGCCGCCCCACGCGGGCTCTAGAAAGGCTCTCGGAAGTCCCGCAGAACTGCGTACCGCGGCGTCCGAGAGCGCCCACGCCAGGCCCCGCCGCCGGAGCCGCGCAGCGGAGAAGAGGACGCGGGCTGCATCCTGGACTCCCGTGCGAACCCACCTACCCAACATGCTCAGCGCCTCACCGGCCGCGGGTGCCGCTCCGTTCACTTCCGCCGCCAGGGCCACATTCCCGCGGCCGGCGTGAGGGGGCGGGACCTTCCTACGCCGGCTGAGCGTGCCGGGGGCGAGACCCGGAAGTAGAACTTACAGTCTTTCCCGTCGCACCCTACACGTTCCCACACTGCTTCGCGACCGCCGCTATGGAGGCTGGGCGCACGGCTATACTCCGCGTGAAGCGGAAGCGCAGCGAGGAGCCTGCCGAGGCTCTGGTCCTCGCTTGTAAACGCCTCCGGAGCGATGCGGTGGAGTCGGCGGCCCAAAAGACGCCTCCCGAGGGTCTGGAGAGAACACCAGAGAAAAATGTCTTCCAGTTGGTGGCTACCGTGTGCTCCCAGGTATCGGGCGGGGATGGAGCCTGAGTGGAGGGGCTCTGAGGGCGCAGCCGGGATGAAACTGTAACCCTGACCCCTAAACGAACCCCTGCTTACGCCGGCTCCCCTTCCCTATTGCCCTCCAGGAGGATCCGGTCCAGCCGCTCCTGCGCGCTCTGCCCCCACCCTGGGGCACCCAGCAGCGCATCCGCCACGACCTCCGCGCGTCCACTCGGAAGATCCAGCAGGAGGGTCGCTACAGGGTAGTCTCCAGCCGCCGACCCGCGGACATTCTCTTGGATGACCTGGAGCTCGAGGACACGCGGGGAAACCCAGGAGCCGACGGTGATGCAGGCTTCCAAGTGTTGGATCTGGTCCACGAAGAAGGAGACCCAGAGGCCTATGCTGCCGCCGCCGCCCCCGCCCCCGCCGCCGCGGCCGCCGCCGCCCCCGCCGATTCCGGCAAAGTGAGTACACGCGCCGCGAAGGAGAGCGGGGCTGCTCCCGACAAGTAGCGCCAGGAATCTGGGCGCTAAGTCGGCACACAGTTGAGATGCACATGGCTTCACCTTTTATTAATGGATGATGCCTCCGGCTTGCTAGCCTGGATTTTACAGATTAGGTTCTCTCTTCAACAAGTATTTCCTAAGCGCCCACTATGTGACAAGCATTGTTCTTAGGTTCTGTGGGTATAGCAGTGAACCTAACCATTCCGATAGAGAAAAACAAGCAAGTAAACTCACTGTCAGATAGTGACATGGGCTGTAGGGGGCGGAGGGATGGGGGGAAGCGGGGACGGGGCGCAGGAAAAGAGTGGTTCCATTTCAGAGGTCACACTGAAAAAAAAGTGACATTTGAGTGAAGACTTAGAGGTGCATGGCAGGGTACTGTGATGTCTTGGGGAGGGGCATTCCAGGCTGAGGACTTACAAGCACAAGGGCTTTCAAACGAACTTTGTCTGATGATGTGCTTGGAGCCCAGTGAACCTGGAGAGAATAGTAATAAGGAATTTGGGGGAAGGATCTAGATCCTGTAGGTCCTTCCAAGACCCATTGCCTTTTCAATCTGAATAGGGTGTTAATGGAGGACTTTGAGCAAGGAAAAGATAGAGCAGGTGGGCAAACTCATCAGAGGGAGGTTAAAGGACTAGTCTTGGATACCATATCAAGTCTGAGGCAGTCAGGTCTCAAATGCACACTTAATCCAGTATTCTTTCCACTACATTACATATAATGTTTGTTTTGTATCTTCAAAAAAAAACAAAGTCTGCATGCAGTATCATAGAAAATTACCCCTCTTAGTAAACATTTAAAATTTTTTAACTACTTTTGATAGTTTTTTAAGTGTGAAAAATGAAATTTTAATTCAAAATACATCAGGCAGAACATATTTAATCATACCTGGATAGCAACTTGAGCATGATATTGATAGCCACATCTTTTACCAAAAGTTAAATCAAAATTGATTCATGAGTTAACAGTCAGATATTTAAAAATACACTAATGTTCAGTGGAATCAATTAAATAGCTCAGTTTTATTTAAAAACAAAGAAACTGAAAGTTGTGAACACAAATTTTCCAAACCCAACAATGCAATACAAACTTACAAACATATCAAAAATATTTGCAGAGTAATTATTTTTAAAACATTAATTTAGCTCAGACAGTGTGGCTCAGTAGTTGTGTCAGCCTATGAACCAGGGAGGTCACAGTTCAATTCCTGGTCAGGGCACATGCCCGGGTTGTGGGCTCAATCCCCAGTGTGGAGTATGCAGGAAGCAACCGATCAATGATTCTCTCATCATTGATGTTTCTCTCTCTCCCTCTTCCTTATTCTCTGGTCAATATAAATATATTTTACAGAAAAAATTTTAAATATGAATTTAAGCTGAAAGTAAAGTTGAGGTTTTATGCCTACTAAAACTAGTGGAGAAAAGGTTGTCGAGTCGATAGCACTGCTGGCAAGGCTGTGATTAAAATAGTACATGGCTGCAGTGCTTAAAATTGATGCTAGTCTTTTGGAAAACAGCATGACTAACAATAGCTCAGGGCCTATTTTAAAACTATTTAAGTTTATTGTTTGGACTCTAAAGCCATCCAGAATTCTAAAGAAATTTAAGTTTTAAGCAAATGAAGTACTACTTAATAGGGTATCTGAAAAGGTGAAAAGGTTTGGTTTATTTTACTTAGTAATTTCATCCCCAGGATTTATCCTAGGGAAATAATTCAGCAGAAGCAAAGAGTTGTGGTATTACCAAAAGCTGTTTGCTTATTAACTATTATACATCAGGTATTGTCTAAGTACTTGTTATATATTCTTTTTTGTTATATATTCTTTTATTTAACTCAATCCTCACAAAAACCCTGGGTACTTCAATCTCCATTTTCAAATGCAGGAAACTTAACATTCAATGCAGTGTTGTACATGGAGGCTAAAATTATGTCTGAGAAACTGATGATACAATTGCCTGGACTTTAATCATGAAGACTGGCAAGATGAGGAAGTACATATATATATGTTTAATGGTAGGAAATGCTGTATGTATTATAATTGAAAATATGGATAAGTATACACAGATTATACTTAAAATAATTTATTATTTTATGAAAACAATGTGTTCATTACAGGAAATTTGAAAACTCTATAGCAAAGGAATACAGCTGCATAATTTGCTGGACTGCGGGCTAGAGACTTGTGAGTTGGAGCCAGAGCTTTCCTAATAAACAGCTTTTAGGTCAGTCAAGAATCTACACAAAAACTGACATCTCTAGTTCCTTTTGACTTTGGGACACAGAAGAATTAATTCCCTGTAGCTTGTGATAGAGAGCATTGGTCTCCCCTTGTCTGCCTTGGTCATGGTATGTCTTACTTCCATTAAAGTATATAGGTTCAGCTGCACAGCTCCTGTGATGATGGTTTGCAGGAGGGTCATTTGCAGCATGTCCTCTTGGTTTCCAAATTGGCCTACGCCATCCTGGATAACGCAGCCTATTGGACCTAAAGTGCATCTTACCTTGGCCAGTTCCAATCTGGGTCAGTCTGTCTTGAAGCTATTCTTTCTAGCAAGAAGAGGATTATAGGGGAATCCACTTCTGGTTGTGATTAAAAGCAGGATGTCAGGTGGGCAAGTCAAGTAGCGGGGTAATGGCTGGTAGTAGTCATCGTAGCCCAGGGATTGTCCTTAGGTTCTCTATAGAAGGCCACACAAAATGCAGGCCCACTGAAGAGTCAGCTATAGAGGTGCTGCTGTAGGCCTACAGATCCCCAAAGGGAGAACATCATACCGAAGGAGTCAGGAAGGACCTAGGGGAAGACTCAAAGCTGTGCTGGTCCTCGCCTCTCCTCAGGCCAGTCTTCACATGCAGGTCTTCACACATGCTCTTGCATCAGCCGAGCACAAAAGAGTAGAAGTCTATCTTGCAAGTTTCTATCTCAAAAGAACTACAGATTACTTTTT
This sequence comes from Murina feae, assembly GCA_004026665.1. Taxonomy (NCBI): domain Eukaryota; kingdom Metazoa; phylum Chordata; class Mammalia; order Chiroptera; family Vespertilionidae; genus Murina; species Murina feae. Next base: position 11,208 of record PVJC01003590.1, read on the forward strand.
TGAGAGAGACTTAGTTTTTTAACCGCATAGCTAATTAAACAGGCCACGGGGATAAGACTGTTGAATTCAACAGAGAACTGTAGGGAGGCTTCCTTCACCCGACTCCTAGGTTCCTTTTCTTTGAATATCCATGTTTACTCTCATGCATGTTATCTGCTGTTTTCTTCACAGGTATCTGACCCAGATGTGATCCTTTGCAATTCTGTGGAGTTGATCCGTGAGCGGTTGACTATATCTGAGGGTGGACCAAGTGTCGGGCACCGGGAGGAACAGAAGGATGACTATGTGTATGACATTTACTACTTGGAGACGGCCACTCCGGGATGGATTGAGAATATCCTCTCTGTGCAGCCCTACAACCAGAAGTGGGAGCTGGTAAGGGGACCGATGGGCATGAGGGGCATGAGGCAACCTAAGCCATTCTCTAGTCAGGGTACTTTGCCTTCCTGGATTCTAATTCTAGTTAATATTGTTCTTAGTTCTATTTGTTCTTACTTAAAAGGAAAAATTTATTCTAAATGCCTTCTAGGAACCTGGTTTTAATGCAGGGGATTTTGGGAAAGAGTCTATATTTGTAATTTTTGCTCTTAATGAATCTTTTACAAGGTTTGCAACATCTTTGTTGTTGTTTTTAATGTTTTTATTGATTTTTAGAGTGAGAGGGAAAGAGAGCTAGAAATATCAATGAGAGAGAAACATGGACCTGCACGCCCCCAACATTAGCATGTGCCTTGACTGGGAATATAACCAGTGACCTCTTGGTTCATGGGCCAGTATTCAACTACCGAGCCACACCAGCTGGGCAACATCTTTTTTATATCTACCCATTCTCAAGGGAAAATGTATGAGAGCTTATAATAAAATACAGACAAAATAAAACCAGGAATTTTAATATGAGAACAAAACCTTTTTAATTGCATCTTAAAATGCAGAAAATAATGGATTAAGAAAGCTAACTTTCATTTAAAAAAACAAACTACTAACTTCCTGATAATCATTATTCTTAAAATAAATTCTAAAATGATTAATAATTGCCCTGGCCAGTGTGGCTCAGTTGGTTGAGCATCATCCCTTGCACTGAAAGGTCACCAGTTCAATTCTTAGGGCACATACTCAGGTTATGAGTTGGGGTGCATATGGGAGGCAACTAATCAATGTTTCACACCCCCCCCTTCGCTGTCTAAAATCAACAAAAACATTTTTAAAAAATAAAATGTAAAAATAATTAATGAGAGAAGTTAAGATGGTACCTGTCACACTCTTATGGGAAAGCACACTACTCCACACCTACTCTACCACCATAATCTGAATCAGCCACCCACCTTGGCCAAAAGGCCCTCCTTTTGCCTTCCTGCACCCCTCAAACTTGGATTTTGGTTCTGATCTTTGGCATCACCCATAATCCCACCTGCTCAGAGCTGTTTCTCCTCCCTACTTTGGGGTATTCTTTAGTCTATCCCACCAGGAATGTGATCCCTGGAGTTGGACTTGTAAGTGGAATAGGACCATTGTCTCCCTCTTATAGCCTAAGTATAGCCTCTACAAGTTAGTCTGATATTAGTTTCCCCCAGAGTATAACCTTAGATGTTTTGACTTACATTAATGTGTGTGTTGAGATGTACAGGTGAATGATGGCCAACAACTAGAAGACATTTATGAAGATGAAGATGATGAGAATAGTGAGAACAATTGGCGCAATGAGTACCCAGAGGAGGAGAGCAGTGACGGAGATGAAGATTCCAGAGGTAGGTGGGTGGCAGCCTTGGATGGGGAGGGACTGCTGGGATCCAAGACTGAGGCATGTGTACAGAAGACAGATCCATTCTAGCTAGCTTTTCTTTTCCATTGAGCTCCTACAGCTCAATCATAAGCTATTGGAGCTATAGAAGACCCACAGGCCAGTATTTCTCCCGGGGGATGAGGGAGTTGTAATGTCTGTCAGGTATGGGTTCAAATCCTTAGTTCTGTCATTGCCTCGCTGTGGATCTTGGGCAAATTACTTCATCCCTCCAGAAAATGAGAATATTGCATCAACTCACTGAGATTAAGTGAAACATCTAACTCAGTGTATCTTTCCCTGCTTCAGTATAACAGGGAAAGGGAAAGATACACTGAGCTAGATAAAGTATTGGCGAGGTTTTAAGTGCCAACAAAAAGAATTTATTTGTGTCTGTTAATGGAGGAACAATTAGATCAAACTATAGAATATTCTGTAGTGCCCATAATGTATTAAAAGGGGCAACATTATATTTACAATATGACTACAACTATTATATTTTTAAAAAATTCTGCCCTAACCGGTTTGGCTCAGTGGATAAAGCATCGGCCTGAGGACTCGAGGGTCCCAGGTTCAGTTCCGGTCAAGGGCATGTATCTTGGTTGTGGGCACGTCCCCAGTGGGAAATGTGCAGGAGGCAGCTGATTGATGTTTCTCACATCAATGTTTCTAACTCTCTGTCCCTCTCCCTTCCTCTCTGTAAAAAATCAATAAATACATACATTTTTTAAAATTCTATACTTAAGGGAGAAATGACACAATACCCCAATGTTAAAAGACTTGGTTTAAATGGTAGGAATAAGATCTTTTCAAATTGTTCCCCTGAATTCTCTTTATTGACAAGTATTTTTAAGTAGTAAACCAAAATTAAAAAACCAAACAAAACCAGCCCAGCTGGTGTAGATCAGCGGTTGCGCATCGACCCTGGAACCAAGAGGTCACTGGTTCGACTCCCTGTGAGGGCACATGCCCAGGTTGTGGGCTTGATTCCCAGTGGTGGCTGTGCAGGAGGCAGCCAATCAATGACTTCCTCTCTCATCAATGTTACTATCTATCCTCCCTTCTCCTCTCTCTCAAAATCAATTAAAAATTATTTAAAAAAACAAAAACCTGGACCTTTTTGAGATGGGAAGGAGCTCACAGTCGCCAAAAAAAAAAAAAAATCATGCAGGTGGAGTCCATTCCTGTTTTCTCATTCCAGGCTCTGATGAATGCAATGGCCTCAGTGAAGAGGAAAGAGGCAATAGCAGACCACAGATGTGGAGCAAATACCCTGTGGGTGTGCAGAAGGAGTTTGGCTATGACAGCACTCATGACCTGGACTCGGACTGAAGATCCTGTGACAACCATCAGGTTCTATCACAGGCCCTTGAGGGCTTTGACTGCAGCATCAGCCACCCTGGTAATAGGTTTCCTGGCATAACACACGGAAGGAGAAAGCATGTCCAACAGCACCATCATACGAGTGAAAACGTGTGCTGAAGGAGTATCTCTTTTCCACTAGTAGTAGGGTGCTTTGCCTCATTCAAGTGACCCTGTAGTCTGGGGGACAAAAAAACAAAACACAAACAAAAAACATAAAATGAAGCTTCCTGGCCTAGGCATTTTCCTGCTCTTCTACGCTAAAACCAGTAAGTGGAAGAGAGGCTGTTTCATGAGAACTTAGGTTCAACTTTCCCATACCACCAGGCACCCGCCTCCAGTAAAATCCTGATTCTTTTTAATAGGAAAATCTAGAAGGGCTACAGGGGTCTCTTGTAGGAACACACACTGAGTAGTAATGGCCAGTAGGAGAGGAAGAATCTGCCTGAGCTGTGAGGGGTTTGGTTGACAGTTGTCTCTACTTCCCTGCTTCCTGTGATAATGACGGTAAAGATTGCTCTCTCGTTAGCAGTGGTACCAAGGAACAGGGTATGTATGAATGTGATACTCTGCATTTAGTAAAAACACTACATATGGGAGCAAGTAATTCCTTTAAAACCTTTTCAATCTGAATATATGTTTTCCATTGTGCTCCCTCTCCCCTTCCTGCCCCCCATCAAAAATGGGGGAGAAGTGAGATAAAAGTTTCAGAATTGACCTGAGACATAAAGGACTTAAAGCAAATTAGGAAAAGGAAAACATATCCTGAACTTAGCTTTCCACTAAGAAATGTTTCACTATTCACAGCACTCACCAAAAATTATCAATAGGGCAAAATTTCTTCCCCAGAATTTACATTTCTGTCCCTATCCCTTCCAAAGCACAGATGCCTTAACTCAGACTGAGTTGGCATTTAGTCTTCTAATGTAACATTCATTGTCAGTAGAACTTCTGCAAAGACTAATGTGTCCTATATATGCCCTGTGCAGTAGTAGCCACTAGCCACATGTGGCTGAGCACTTTTAATGTGATTAGTGTGACTGAGGAATTTTTCAATTTTATTTAATTTTAACTAGCTACATGTGACTAGTAGCTACTGTAGACAGCGCGGGTATAGGGCAATCAATACCCAGAACCTTCTATTCAAGACCTGCCCTCTTGCCCCATGGCACAAACTCACTATCACATGGGAAGGTGAATTACACAGGGATGTGTCTTCCCACATCGTTTAAGATTTCATAACATCTATTTCCCCATCTTATCTAAACCCATTTATCTACATTGGTTCCTATGTACACAGAGTTGTTAAACCTGTCAAAATGATTAAATTGTATGTGTATGTGTACTCAGGCTCTACTCTTGTGGCTACAAAACCCACAGACTATTGGTTTCCCACCCTAATTATCCACAAAGGTACAATTCAGTGTCACAAGTAAGAGGCAGCAACTTAAATGTACATCAACACTAGTCATTTAGTCTGTAGGCGCAAAATGAAGGATTAAAAACCACTCTGTACCAGTACAATGTGTTCATTGCTATTTATGTGCTCATTAAAGTTTCCCAACGTTAAAGGGCTTAACAACTTCACAAACTACCCAGTGCAAAAGGGATTAGCATACCAGGAGAAGAAATGAGGTTGAGGAACAAAAACCTCGTGGAAATTAGTTCCACCACAAAGCTTGAGTGGAGGAAGTCTGGCTTCCCTCACACAGGAGGGTTTCTAGGAAGTCTGTATGCAGCACAGAGGGGGAGAATGCAGTCACCATCCACTAATGGGAGGAGGATGACATGGCTCCCTAAGCCAGTGTTAGGGCACCTGGGGTATTGAGGCCCTTGTTTTCCCAAGAGCCACTGGGAAACAGCAAGTTCCTGGGATGAGGTGGTCATTTGCTTAAGTGGAGGAAGCCAAAGCCTGCCTCAGGTCCTCAAGACAAGCACACTCTACTCAAATGATTAGCTCTAAAGGATCCCTGGAGCAGATGCCAGCTTGGCTCAGACAGAGTCATGTATACATAGTCTAGGCAAGTCACCCTTTGTATGGACTCCCTGTTGTAGGCAGGAATTTGCAGTGCAAATCCCCAACCCATGATAGGAATGGCCCCCTATGTTCTCACAGATGCCTGCCCTGAACCAAAAGCAATTGTGAGCATGCTCCCTTAAATTGTTTACATTGAGCAGGTATGACCAAGATTACACCCTTGTCTGAGATAAGCCAGTTTGGTGGAGAAAAATAGAAAGGGAGATTGCTCATGCTTCTTGTATTTACCATTGCTCAGTTCCAAACTGTAAGGACAAGAAGCCACAGGTGTGCCAAGCCAGCAGGTTCTCTGGGCCCAGGATGATTGGGTCTGAGGTCCTAGGAGACTTGTACAATCCACTGCAGCCCAGCTGCCCATGAAGGAGGATCCACTAGGCCAAACCTGCTCTGCCTGACCTGGGTGTTAAAGAGCAGCCTGAGCACCAGAATTAGTTATTTCCAATTGTGCAGTCTGCTGTGGAGCCAGACTGAGGTGAAAGCAGCTTTTTTCCCAGAGTCTTCACTGATCTCCACGGGGGAAAAAGAAGTCCCCATGAGTACCAAGGTCTTCCTGAGACTGAAGCCCCACCAGACCTCACCCCAGGAGGCAGGCAGGAGGGGAGTGCACTGTCCCAGTGATCCACACCAAGGCGGCTCATTGTAAACGAAGCCTGGTGTTGGGGACAGAGAGAATGCAGCCTGGTGTGAGGTTTTCAGAAAAAGAAAACGACCACGTCTAGCACCTAGGCGGGCTTGCGTGGGTCTGCACAGCAGCCCCTCACACCGACCCTTAGCGAGTGGAACAAGCTATTTGGTGGCTCGAGTCCATGAGACATTGAAGCTGAAAGAATTCAGGTGATGTACCTGAACGAGAAGTTTCTGTCCTCAAAGTTCGTACCAGACTCCCAGCAGTGTACTTTATCATCTAGAACACAGACAAGCTCTCAAGTAAAATAAAGGATTATCCTTCAAAACAACAGTAGTGCCAGACTTCTGACTCGTGAATTTGTTTATGTGTCCTTGCTGAACCCAAGCCAGGTGCTTGTAATGTGATCTGTCTGTATACTAAAGTGTAATCGGTACATGAGTAAAAAATCTTTAACGTTCACCTTTGCAGGTAAGACTCAACAGGAGATTGTGCTAAAACCAAGCAAAAAAAAAAAAAAAAAAAATCCACGGCCAGAGTCTGACCCACCACCATGTAGAGGCACCTCTGAGGATGGACTCAGCTTTGGGTACATTGCATTTATAAACAGCCTACTGCATCCTGTAGATGAATACCAAAATTCATCTAGAATTGGTGTTCTGGATTAAATAATATAAATAAATAATGGAATAAAACCATTTCCCCCAGGGGAAGGATTCTGAACCAAAGGAAGAAATTGTAGCATTTCAGGCCTCAAGTCAGGTGCCTGGACCTGGTCAGAGGAAAACTTGTCATAAAAGCAGCCCCTTTGTAGAGTCTCCTGGTTCCAACCTCAAGTACCAAGTTTAGAAACCACCAGCCACAGCTAACCTAGCTAGCACTCCATCTTATGCCAGTGCAGCTCACCAAGGTCTGTAAGGGCTATACCACCCAGCAGGAACAAAACACAACCATCATCCCCAAACCCCCCACCCCACCTTCAGGCTGGCCCCAGACTCAGTCTCCCATAGCTGACCAATGAGAGTGAGCACCTGAGGAAGCCATCAGCCCTCAGCCCCCTTACATAATGTGTGCCAACAGGCTTCTTCAGTACAAGAGGGCTGGGTCCACACAGTCTTGTCATCTGGCCTTTGGTGACAACTGCCACCGGTAAAACCTTCCAGGCCTCAGGGGACTTCACCTCTGGCCTCTAGTCTGTTTTCCTCTCAACCTTTGTCTCTTCAGCTACATCTAGCTCAGTCAGGACACAAAAGCAAATCTTCTGGGTGACTTTGGTGATAGCAGCTAAATGGGAAAAAATGAGAACTTAGTAAACACATTCAGCTACAACCCCAATCTGAACACCACAAGGCTGTTTCCTGAACATCTGTGGCTCCCTGCTCATCTCTCCCTTGGGTACCCTGTGCCAGGCTTTGCCCCTCATCCCCAACCAGCCTCAGCATCCCCAGTCCTGAGCCCAACCAGAGTCTTTACACTTAGATTGCACTTATAAGAGTAGTGTTTTAACCCCAAAATAGGAGTCTAAAGATAGAAATAAAATGATCATCTATACTAATAAAAGGGTAATATGCTAATTAGACCAGATAGACCAGACATCTCCCGGTCATCCGGTTCTCATTCCTGACAAAGCCATGGTGGTGGAGGCAGAGGCAGGGGAGGGCAGTTAGGGGCGATCAGGGAGGCAGGCAGAGGTGGTTAAGGGTGATCAGGCTGGCAGGAAGGAGAGCAGTTAGGAGCCAGCAGTCTCGGATTGCTAGAAGGATGTCTAAGGGATCCTGGATTGGAGATGGTGCAGGCTGGGCTGTGGGACTCCCCCCCACCCCCCGGCTCCCCCCACCAAATGCATGAATTTCATGCACCAGGCCGTTAGTGTCAAGATAAAAAGGGAAGAAGTCATGTGGACAGTCAGGTCTCATGGCCTCTAGCACATCACTAGTTTGGAGGAAGCCAGCTACCATGCCCATCTCTCCCATGCATCTGTGAACACACACACACACACACACACACACACACAGCGAGTACTGAGCAAAGAGAAGCTCACCCAGGATATTCCGGACAAAGAGTGGCCTACGGGATTCAGGCAAGTAAACACCCAGGAAGTAGACGGGGATTCCGGAGAGGGCGATCGCAATGCCAATGAAGGAATTGATGGTGTCTCCAAAGAGGGGCACAATCACCAGAAACAAGGAGCATATGCAGAACACGATGGGGAAAAACAGGCTCAGCTGAAATGAAGGGAGGTGAGAGATCAGGTCATGTGGGACAGGGGAACAGGGTATGGAAAAGGAGGCACCTTTGGGAGAGGGCCCACCCTTCTAGTCTGCCCAGAGCCACTGACCTTGAGAGGCCGGGGCCGCTCGGGCTCCTTCCAGCGAAGGTAGAGCTGTCCAGCAACAGACAGGCCCACAAAGAACCAGTAGCTGAAGCTGAAGTAGTTGATGAGCAGGAAAACATCCTCCACGATGAGGTAGATGAGTGACATTGTGCACTGGATGGGAAGGGAGGGAGCAGGAGGGGGCAATGTCACCACCAGGGACTCCACCAGATCTGTTGACTGCTGACCTAGCTTCACCAGATTACCTCTGGCTCTCGCCAGTGACCCCCTTGCTGCCAGAAAAGTCCATTCTCCACTTTAATCTTCATGGTGGCATCTCTCCCTCTTCAGCTGGAGGCCCATCCTCCACTCAGTGCCTTCTTTACCCTTCTGAGGGCAGACAATGAGGTCCTCCGCTCTTCAACCCACTAACCTCAACATGAACCACAAGGTGCCCTCCAGGTCTTTACACATGGTCCTAGCTACCTGGCATACGAATGGGCACATGCCTTAGAACCATCTCTCTTGTCTTGGCATCTTAGGAATGCATATTAGAGCCCTGGCCAGTGTGGCTCAGTTGGTTGGATGTCATCCTGTGCACCAAAAAGTTGCTGGTTCCATTCCTGGTCAGGGCTCACATGCCTGGTTTGCCTCTCCATCCCTGATCCCCAACTGAGGGCATGTAGGAGGCAGCCAATCAATGTTTTGTTCTCTGGCATCATGTTTCTCTCTCCCTTTCTTTCTCTCTAAAAATCAATAAAAGATCTTAAAAAAAAAATTCCAGGAGGAAAGTACCCTCTGTTTTTTTCAGATATTCAACCTAAGTCTAAATAATGAAGATTATTGCTGATGAGGAGGGTTAGTTGAGATAATAATACATTTAAGGGGCATATCATTATACTTGGCATATAAAAGCACCCCCAAAATTAGCTATTATTATTACTAGAGGCTCGGTGCACAAAAATGTGTGCATTCGGGGGTGGGGGGGTCCCTCAGCCTGGCCTGTGCCCTCTAGCAATCTGGGACCCCTCGAGAGATGTCCACCTGCTGGCTTAGGCCCGCTCCCCAGGGAATCGGATCTAAGCTGGCAGCCAGACATCCCTCTGGCAGCCTGGGAGCCCTCAGGGATGTACACTTGCCAACAGGAAGCAGGCCTAAGCTGCAGTCGGACATCCTTAGCGCTGCTGAAGAGGCAGGAGAGGCTCCCACCACCTCTGCTGTGCTGGCAGCTGGCAGCCTGGCTTGTAGCTGAGCAGAGCTCCTCCTGTGGGAGCATACTAACCACCAGGGGGCAGCTCCTGCACTGAGCATCTGCCCCCTGGTGGTCAGTGTGTGTCATAGTGACCAGTTATTCCCAGTGGTTCTGCTGTTAGGGTCAATTTGCATTTTACCCTTTTATTATATAGGATTATTATTATCCCCAAAGAGCCAAACCCCGACCCAAAGAGCTGATGAACCCAGACCTAAAGGACAGAGCCTAGCCCCAAAGCTCAGAGCCCAGACCAGATCAGCAAAAGCCAGTCCTGAAGGGTGGAACCTCTCTTGGATGAGCCTGCTTAGCCCCTGTCTCTAGTCTTGCAGCAGGCCCAGGGAAGCCTGCCTCGGTGTGCCAGAGTGACTTCCACAGGCCCCTTCCCCTTGAGAGTCTGCAGCCCTTTCAACCTCCTATTATTTTTATATGACAAAAATTTGAAAACTAGAAAAACTGATTATCCAATAAATTATACTGACATAGCTGGCTAGCTATTTGAGAGCAAAAAATTAAGTGAATCCCCACCTCACTCCATATATCAAAATATAAATTCCAGATGAATCCAAAATTTAAACAATTAAACCATTTAAGACCTAATAACAAGAAAAATGAACTGTTTTTCAAATCTTGAAGTAAGGCCTTTTTCCCTCAGGGTCCCTATTAGCTTTTATTTATATAATATCTTAGTCCAAGTTAGAAAGTGGTGGTCTTTCTCCAGAAGTTTCCATCTGTCAGAATAGTTCCATAATTTACTAATTTTATTGGAATAAAACACTTCACTGCCATCTACTGTAAATGAATGTATGATGTCTATGACATGAATAGAGGCCCCTAGGGTAGTTGGTGTTTAACTGATCTGGCTTTTGTAAATATGATATTTTAAGTTGATTTTTTTTCTTTGGAGAGAGAGAGGAAAGGGGAGAGAGAGAGAGAGAGAGAGAGAGAGAGAGAGAGAGAGAGAGAGAGAGAGAGAGAGAGAGAGAAACAGACACCAGAGTGAAACATCGATTGGCTGCCTCCTGCATGTGCTCCAGCTGGGGATTGAACCCACAACCCAGGCATGCGCCCTGACCAGGAATCAAAATGGTGACCTTTTGGTACATGGGACAGCACTCAACCAACTTAGCCACACTGGCCAGAGCTCTAAATATGATTTAATATTTCTTGTTAAAAGGAGGAGCTGGAAGAAGGAGAGGAAGAAGCCACTGATACAAAATAACATAGAAAAATCTTACAAGTTCACTTTTATATCCTTTTATAGCATTTGCCTTCTCTAATAGGACTATGTTTTACATTTCCATTTTAAAATAATTTTAAGAAGAAAGAAGAGCTCTAACCGGTTTGGCTCAGTGGATAGAGCATCGGCCCACAGACTGAGGGGTCCCGGGTTCGATTCTGGTCAGGGGCATGTGCCTTGGTTGCGGGCGCATCCCCAGTAGGGGGTATGCAGGAGGCAGTTGATCAATGTTTCTCTCTCATCAATGTTTCTAACTCTCTATCCCTCTCCCTCCTCTCTGTAAAAGATCAATGAAATATATACATTTTTTTAAAGACAAAAGAAGAAACACTGAGAGGATCAAGAACTATCTCAAGAAAGCTAGTAAACCTCCCACCCAACAGTTTTGCATCAAGTCAGCAGGAGTAGTACAGAGATATACCCAGTCCCCACACTCCCCCAGCAGAGCTTACATTGAACAATAAAGCAGGGATGGGTGTAAAACGCTCAATGTGGATCATGGACAGAAGGTCTGGGAGGTGGCCCTCGCGGGAGCCCACGAAGAACAACCTGAAGGGACAGGAAATGTGTCAGTAAGATCCTTTTCACTCAGCCACGTAGCCACACTCCTCACTCAGACAATGTAGGCTCAGAGCTCCAGAATAAAGCAGGGACCAGTCTCTCAGGAGCACCCCCTGTTCTCTATGCACGCCCAGTCCAACCTACCCCACCCTTTTACCCACAGATGTCTCCACCTTCCTCAACCAGGGCAGCTCACCATTATCCATAAATGCCCTAACCCACTGTTATCCAGGCACCACCATCACCCACAGACACCCGCACTCTCTCAATCGCAATACCCCACCAGCACCCAATGAATGCTTCACCCTGCCATCACCCACTGGCACTCTAATTCATCACACCAGAGGTACCCTCACTCTGCCATCCCATAAATTTCATACTTAACACAATGACTTTTATTTTTAATATGTTTTTATTCATTTTTCAGAGCAAGAGGACAGGAGAGGAAAAGGAAGAGAGAGAAATATCCATTGGCTGCCTCCTACTGGGGATCAAGCCCGCAACCCAGGCATGAGCCCTGATCAGGAACCCAACCTTTTGGTGCGTGGGACCACGCTCAAATGACTGAGCCACACCTGCCAGGGAAACACAATGGCTTTTTAAAGAAAAGTAGCCAGACTTCTCTTGTGTCCTCATCTATCTTCTCTGAGCTTTTGACGTGAGATAGGCCAGAGCAAACCTGGACTCAAAGAGACGACCCAGGCTTCCTCTCTGCACATAAAGAGCCCGACTGACTGGGAAACAGCAGCAGAGAAATGAGCACCGCCCAGGGCAGGCAGCATCAACATGCAGTACATAACACCCAAAAGGCTTAGGGGCAGACTGGGGAACAAAAAGTTTCGCAAGAGATGACCACATCTGGGCTGGGAAGGAGATCTGGAGTCTGACAGAAGGTGAATAGTGGGAGGGGAAACAGCATGAGCAAAGGCAAAAAGAGGTTTAGAGGCGGAACAGTGCGGCCTCTTTAAAGGTTGGTACTAGAATCCTGCAGCCCTAGGATAAGGTATGTGATCAGTGTGCTGGGAAGCACTTGCACATGAGGACATACTGTGGAGTAGGAACAAGCATGAGAGCCAGCTGTGACTCTGAAGAAAAGGCCTGACAAGATTTGATGCAGAGATGCGGGTAGCATCAACAGGGAGAGACTAGGGTATGGACAGGAGGCCAGACAAGCTCATCCATGATAACTGCCATAAGAGAGGAGGCCTGCCCTAGCTGGTTTGGCTCAGTGGATAGAGCGTTGGCCTGCGGACCGAAGGGTCCTGGGTTCGATTCTGGTGAAGGGCAAATGCCTGGGTTGCGGGCTCCATCCTCAGTAGGGGGCCTGCAGGAGGCAGCCAATCAATGGCTCTCTCTCATCATTGATGTTTCTCCCTCTCTGAAATCAATAAAAATAAAAATAAGAGAGGAGGCCTGAATGAGGCCCAATGCACTAGCTGAGGATAGGACAGGATAGATGTGAAACCTCAGTCGAATGTAGTGATCCTGTGTGTGTGTGTACACATACGCACACATGTGCACATACATACACTGGGAGAATAGAGTAGACACCAAGGATAAAATTAAGAAGCAAGGAGGATTGTCCTGGCCAGTGTGGCTCAGTTGGTTCAGAATTGTCCCAGCACAGGTTGCTGGTTTGATTCCTGGTCAGGGTACATGCCCAGATTTCAGCCTTTATCGCCCGTAGAGGGTATCCAGGAAGCAGCCAATCGATGTTTCATTCTCACATTGATATTTCTCTCTCTCTTCCTTTCCCTCTTAAAAAAAATCAATAATAAACTATTCTTTTTTAAAAATATATTTTATTGATTTTTTACAGAGAGGAAGGGAGAGGGATAGAGAGCTAGAAACATCGATGAGAGAGAAACATCAATCAGCTGCCTCCTGCACACGTCCCACTGGGGATGTGCCCGCAACCAAGGTACATGCCCTTGACCGGAATCGAACCTGGGACCCTTCTATCCACTGAGCCAAACCGATCAGGGCAATAACAAACTATTTTTAAAAAATAAAAGAAGCAAGGAGGACTGATGGTCCACAAAATCACAACTGGACACAAAGGGCATTGAGTGTGTATTAAGTTTAAGACACTCGTGGGTCATCCAGGTGGAAACACAGGAGTTGATGATATCATCTCTAAACGTGCTATTGGGCAAGATGTTGGAGTTGGCTCACGAAGTTAATAATCTGTACTACGTGGAGAAGGAGAAGAAATGTGAAAGAGAGGATGCTGGGAGTCATGTGTAGGTGAGGCAAAGGCGTCCAGTAGAAAACCCAAACCAGCCGCATGGATTATAAATAAAAACTGAAGAAGGCAACACAGGTGGAAACAATTTTGCATTATTTCCCGGGCAGCACTGCACCTCCCTTTGTGTGCAGGTCCAGACTCTTACTCTTGCGTCCTTCCCAACCTCATCCAGTCGATGTCCCAAGGTAGCTAAGTGAGGTTAGAAGGCACCTACCACCTAAATATTTGGAGACAATTGGCAAGGTGAGTGGGATGTTTTGAGCACCACTGAGTGTGAGGCTAGGGGAAGTACCATCTTTGGGTGGGGCAGCTTGTGAAGAACCACAAGGGGTAGGACCTTGGCCACACACACCAGGCCGAGGTGAGAGGAGATGGCACCGTATTCGTTTACAAGACCTTGGTTTCTCTGTTACTCCTGTTGCTCCAGGCAGGCCCCAAGTACATGGACTGGGGTGTCCAAACCAGTTAAGAAAAATAAACAGGACAAAACTTTCTCTTACCCTATCTTTATGGCATGCCGATTACACTCCTAGCCTTGAGGACAGCAACATTGATGCGGTGAGAAATCAGGGAAGGAGCCTTCTCAGCTCCCAGAGAGTCACAGAAGCCACAGGAATCGTTCCAGGAGTAAAAGGCTGCCAGCATCACTTGCTTCGCGCGTCCAGTATCATAAGGACCGCGATGAAAGTAGGCTGAGGAGGAGTCACGGGGACCCTTACTAGGAGCATTTTTTAGGTACTGGAAGCCGAAGTGCAATGGGTTAGGAAAATGAATGGCCGGTGAAATACACACCATTCCCTCAAGCAATGTGCCCAGTAAGGAAGAGGGGAGACGGGAAGAGCTATTGTGTGACTTCTGTAAGTGGAGATGAAAGAAGCGTGTGCAGAGATGGCTCCAGTGGGTGAACTTCCACCCCGGAGAAGGGCCAATGGATGCACCACGGTGCTAAGGAAGGGAAGTATGTAACCTGGACACCAGGTAGCAGAGTGAGCCTGGAAAGACTCCTTTCTCTGAAACGACGGGAAAGACAGCCTCTGCACAGAGAGGAGAGCAGGAGCCTACCTGTAGGCCTCAGCGTTTTCTGGGAAGTGAGGGGCAGAATCATTCTCGTGCCAGTACCCGGTACACAGCAAGAGCTCGCTAATCGTTTGCTGAAGGAGTGAGTCCTGGGGCTGTACCATAACCCACAAGGAACCTGGAAGCTGGTCCCTGACAGGGTCCCTCACCCAGCTATCACCTTCTTCTCTTCCACCTCCTATCAGTCTGTCCTTGGTTAGAGCATTGTCCCGATTCGCCAAGGTCATAGGTTTGATCCCAGGTCAGGACACATACAAGAATCAACCAATGAATGCGTAAGTCAATGGATCGATAAGTGGATGTTTCCTTCTTTCTCTCTCAACTCAATAGATAAAAGCATGAGCTACGAGCACACATACATTTGCACAGAGGCAGGCGCATGCGCGCGCGCGCGCGCGCGCACACACACACACACACACACACACACACACACACACACCCTGTCTTTCTAGGAAAGGGAGGAAGGAAAAGAAGAGCTCTTGTGGGCTCACTGAAAGCCTCAGGGAACAGTGGAGGCTGTTGGCAGGGAGGCAGGGACACAGTACCTGGATGAAGCAAGGATAGACGCATTGAGGCCCCCGAAACAGGACAGGGCAACAGCAATGGGCATGGTCCAGCTGAACATGCCAAATGTCTTGTCAGCAAACGTCTGGGGGCAGAACACAGAGGCGCACTCAGTGCAGGATGGGGTTTCCTAAGCTTCCTGCGTCTAGGCTGTCGGGACAAACAAGGTCAATGCTGGGCAGCCCACCCTCTGGCTGAGACCTCCCTCGCCTCGCCTGCAGAGCTGGAGTGGCTGCAAAAAGATCAAACCGTTCAGTGTCATAGGATGACGAGCAAATGGGGATCCCAAGAGACTCACCACGGCCACAGCGTCACTGTCGAGGACGTCTGGCGCGCTCAGCACTGTGTAATAGGCCACGTTGGTCAGGAGGTAGATCAGCGTCACAATTGGCATAGAAATCCCAATGGCCAGGGGCAAATTTCTGTCAGCACAAGTGAGACAGGACGACCTAGAACCAGCCTCTCCCTGGGGTCAAAGTTCACCCGGGGATTTTTTCTGACATCTAACAGTTCCCTGGCCTCCGGTCTCTGAGGTTCCTCTTCCCCATTATGTCCCAGGATGGGTACGTATCCCACGGCCCTGGGCTCTCTAGAGAGAAGGGGGAAGAGAAACCCTTCTCTGTGGAGATTGCTCCCGAGCTCATGATCAATGTTTGATGCTCACCACACTGGGACTCATGGGTCCCACTGGAGAAGGAGCAGTGTCCTCTAGGGATTAGAGGTCAGGCTGCCCAGAATAAACTTCCGGCTCCTGGGCCTCAGGGGCAGTATCAGAGCGCAAGGCCCCAGCGAGGACTGCTGCCCACTCAAGGAGCGCTCCTTGAGGGAGGACCCTGGTTTCCTCCAGTATGACCACTCCCCTCCTAACCTCTAATCGCTCTGAGCTGGCGACGGAGGAGGGAGGGATGAGAGTCAACGGGGCAAGGGGAAGGAAGAGGGCAACCGTTCCTTCTACCAGCTGTTCCAGCCGCCTTGGGGAGTGAGGGCTGGGGAGTGAGAGGGTGAGCCCACCTTTACCTTTCTGGGTTTTCGATTTCTTCTGTTACAAAATTAAGGGTGTCCCAACCTGAGTAAGAGAAGAGGGCAGAGTAGAGGGCGAGAGAGAGGTTTCCCATGTCCCGGGAGGAACCCTCAAAGGCGTCCTGAAAGTGCTCAGAGCGTCCTGTGGGAGCAAAGGTGGGGGGAGGGGAGGGGGTTCAGGGACAAAGAAGGGAAAGAAGGAGAAGAGGGAGGAGAGATGGGCGGCGTAAGGAGAAGGGAAGGATGGGGAGTAGGGAGGAAGGAAGAGAAAGAGAAGAAGGAGAAAAAAGAAAGGAAGAGAGTCAAGAAAAGAAGGGAATAGCAAGGGGGAAGGGGAAAGGGGGAAAAAAAAAGATATAATTTAATGCAAAAAAAAAAAAACAGTAACAACTACCAGCTCCCTACACCTCAGCCCACGCCCACTCTCTCAGGGAAGCTCAGATTCCTTTACGGAAACTAGACAATCTCAGAGAAGGAAGGGTCCTCCTCGCTGCCTCTGATGTGATGACACCTGTTCCAGAGGCTCAGTGAATTTCCATTTCCCCACTGTGACCTCACAGTAGGCCACACCTCTTCCTCCTATTTTTTAGAAAGCACCCTGTTTACCATTTTTTTAAAAAAGTCATTTTTCGCCAACAATGAGACTTCCTGTGCTCCACCTCTCTTTGCTCCAACCACTGCGCAGTCTGGTCAAACCGTTTCTCCGTCTCTCATCTCACGGAGAGAGAACGCTGTTGCCCTACTTGCGGGGCCGAGGGTGGGTGGGGCAGGAAATCACAGGCTCTGTAGGAACTGAGGTCTCATTTCTCCCTGGGTCTGGGGTTGATCTGGATCACCTCCACCCCTGAAGCGCCAGCCTAGGCACTTGTCATGCTCCTTGGAGACCTCCAGAGACTGTGCGACTGAAAGCCCAGGATGGGGCACCCAGCTGCCCCATGGAGAGACTTCCTGGACACACTGAGCTTTCTAACAAGACCCAGACTTCTAAGGGAGCCTGCTGTCACCCCCCGCGGGAAGCCCAGGCCCGTCCCTCAATGTGGCAAAGCGGGCTGGGTGCTCCTGAGGCTTCAGGGACACCCGGATGGTTGGCTGTACAGACTAACGCGGCCCACGTGCAGAGGTGCTAGACCGGCTGCTTAAGAAGCGCACGGGCACTTCAAAAGAGACCTTTTCGCCCTGACCAGTTTGGCTCCATGGTTAGAGCGTAAGCCTGTGGACTCAAGGGTTTCAGGTTCGATTCCGGTCAAGGGCATGTACCTTGGTTGCTGGCACATCCCCAGTGGGGAGTGTGCAGGAGGCAGCTGATCGATGTTTCTCTCCCATCCATGTTTCTAACTCTCTTTCCCTCTCCCTTCCTCTCTGTAAAAAAAAAATCAATTAAAAAAAATTTTTTAAAGAGACCTTTTCAACTCCAAACCAACCAGAGTTTGATCCAATAGGTCTGAGATGGGGGTCTCAGTGCCCCAGGTGATTATAAACAGTCAAGTTCAGAGAATGGTTGTAAAATGATTACAATATCCTGGGCCTGAGGACTTCTCCAAGGACTCAGGAGATCTTGGGGGGGGAAAGAGGGGCTGTTATCCGCACTGCCAGTTTGCTCTGATGCAGGAATGAAAAACTTTTAAAGCCAGCCTGCAGAAAAGTCAGTGCCAACTTCACAATATTTTCATATTTTTCTGAGAGCTGGCTTTGGGAGGTAATCCTGAATAAGAGCAAGTCCAGATGAAATAATCATTCATATTCATACTCCATCCCCGCACTTCCCCCTCCCCCCCCACCCCCATACACACACCCTTCCAGCCCTCTCAAGGAGGGCCAAGTCTTCCTACTTGCTGCCTGGCAATTGCAGACCAAAACTAGGAACCAGAGCAGGGTTCACTCTATCCCCGCTGTTTGCGTTTATGACCCAATTTCGACCCAAGTTCCAAGAGCTCTGAGCCGGCTTCTTGCAGGGCTCCCAGCCTCCTTAAAGGGAAAGCCCTGAGGGAGGGGCTGACTCATGTCCATTTGGCCAAGCCAGCCTGACCCGATAAGCCCAGGAACAAATGTCCTGTTCTCGCTGACACAGTCTACCATGTACAAAGAGCTGAACGTGAAGCTCACAGAATCCCCACGTCCTCCTAAGGGAGTCCGGGAACCTCCCGGAGTCACCCACCCTCCTTCCCACCTCAGGCCCTTCTTACCCTGGCACAGTTTAACGAGGCCCATGACAATGATGGCAATGAGCGCTAGGACCTTCGCGTAAGTGAACGCATCCTGTACACGTGTGCCCCACTTGACATAGGCACAGTTCACAAATGTCAGCAGACCTAGAAGAAAAGCCGTACAGTCACTGGCAGGCTCCCGCGGAGGGCACAGAGACCCAACCTCCTTGGCCAGAGTTGATCACCTCTGCCCTATCTGCCTAAAGCAAGGACTAGTCGGAGCCAGAACAGGCAAGTGGAGGGACAGCTCCCAGGTGCCCCAGCTGAGCGTTCCCATGAACAGCCAGCCTCTCACTGTCAACAAGTAAAGATGCAAAGGCATGACACATATTCATAAAGTCTTTTGTGTTTTTGTTTTGTTTTTTTACTCCTCACCTGAGGACATTCTTTCCATTGATTTCCAGAGAGAGTAGAAGGGAGGAAGGAGGAATGGGGGGGGCAGGGCGGGGGGGAGAACATCAACGTGAAAGGTACATGCCCTTGACAGGGAACTGAACCTGCAATCCTTCTTCAAGTCCGCAGGCCGACACTCTAACCACTGAGAAAAACCGGCCAGGGCCATATTCATAAATTCTGACAACCAGACCATTTTTGGAAATTTCTCCCAGGCCCACTCAGACTCCCAAGGTCCTAAACCACCCAAGGCACAAGGCCTGTCCATGGCCACATTGGAGAGTAGACACAAGAGAGGCCCATTAATAAATGAGGTGAATGTGAAGGTAGGTGGCAGGTCACCTAGGAATTAGACAATGTTTTGTCTATGAGTGTAAAAAAGAAATCTGTCATGTGCCTAAGCATTTCACATACATCCTGTCAATTAATTCTCACAACCCCAAAATACAGACAGTCCTAATTTCCATTTTATAGATGAGAAAACTGAGGCTGAGAGGGGCCAACTACCATTCCTAAGCGCACATGGACCCCACTGATCTCTCCCAGTCCCCACAATGCTCGGTGCAGTCCATGGGAAGTGAGCTCACTTGGGCATTCGTTCCCTGGGCTCCTGTCAGCACCCAGCGGCTTCATGTCCCAGTTCCTCACACACCTTGGTGATATCCGGGCCCTGTGTGGAGGGTTCTCAGCGTGTTACCCCTGATAAACAGGTACTGCTCTGATCCACAAGGGGTTCCAGACCACCCCTACCTATTCCCACCTGTTCCGCACTCTACTTCACCAGACTCTCTCTTCATTGGTGCCAGATGAAAAAGAAATGTCCTCCTCTCCTCCTACCAGAGCGACAGCAACTCTCACTTCCAAGGCCTGCCTCTAAGTCCACTTCCTCTGTAAAACCTTCCCCAAACAGACCAGCTAGTGGCTCACTGAGCTCTCTCTCCCTACGCCTGCAGCAGTCTCACTTCACAGCACAGCACAGCTTAGTGCCCTGGGCTGTGGTCATGTAATCCTCTGTCTCTCCCTTGGTCATTTGGGTGGTGCTTCTCAAGGGGATCATAATTCTTATGGGGAAACAAAAGCATTTTTTTTTCTTACGCTTACTGCCAAACAGAGAGGGGAAATGGTGAACTCTGTTAGAACCAAGTTGGTGATGACTTTCACTTAACCTTGAATTCCCCAGAATAAGGCAAGTGTCAGAAATTTGGACATCCTTCCACTCAATGGAGAGAAAGGCTGGGGCCAGCCTGTGGAAATAAGACATGGTGGCTGAACAGCCTTGAAAACACTTGGAGAGCTTTCACTCTGGCAAATGACACAGATGCTTGCTGGAACAGTCACAGGAGGTGGGGGTTAGGGGGCAAGGTCGAAGGTCAAGGGGAAGGGGAGAAGACCAAAGGAATGCATGCTGCTGGCAGGTCTTCCCAGGGTCCTGCCCTGCTACCCAAAGAGTGTGGGGCTAAGCCTAGATCAGCTGTCAGAAGGATTATCTGGTTAACAGCCACCAGTAGTCCACAGGCCCTTGTGCAACACAGTGAGCATATTGTGAGGTCCCTGCCTCCCTGCAAGGCCCCTTCGAGGGAATTGCTCCCCCTCCTTTGTTGTACCTGACCAAGCCAGACCCTGGACCCCAGCTGAGCCTACTGGATCATCTTTCCCAGGAACATGGAGTCGGGATACCCAGAGACAGAATCAATCTCATAGCAGCAGTCAGGGCTACAGCAAGTCGAAGTCACATACAAACCCTGTAACAAAGGAACCACAAGAAAGCAGAGGAAGGAAGCAGGACCATGGAAAGAAGAAGTGAGAGGGTGTACAGCTTGTGATAAAAGTCTGACACAGAAGACAGAGAGAGATAAGAGACCAAGACGAGGAGGCAGAGACAGGGAGAAAGGGACAAAAAGAGAGAGAAAGATGGACATACACACGAAGAGACTGTGCTCCTGGCTCGTAGCACCAAGATGTGGCTGCAAGATGGAGACAGAAGCTGACATACTCCTTAGCCACCCAAACAGGCACTCCCTCTCACTTCTGCTCCCTCTCCCACCCTCCACCCTGGCCACACTTCCCCCATGGCTAAGTCCTCTCTGCACACAGTGGGGATTCACAGCGAGTGTTTCTGAAAGACCAGCTGGAAGGTACCAAAGTGCCTGGTCACAGTGGCTGCCTCTGGGGAGGAAGACGAGCACTTAGAGAGGGAGGGAGATATCTCCCGTCGCATGCCCTGCTGTACTTAGACTTACTTACCACCCACATAGGCTTCTTTCTCAATAAAAATAAAAATACTTAATGAACAACATGCAGCCAGTCAGGGAGCAGGGTCTGGAATAGGATGAGATGAGTAAGGCACCTGGGACACAACGGTTAGGGAGGCCCTCACTGTCAGAGGGCCACTTGGCAAACCATCCTTAAATGCTGGCCCCGGGCGCCTGCTTGCTTCACCCAATGCTCAGCCCTGCCAGAGAATAGAGAGCTGTGAAAACAGTCTACCAAGCAGCAGTAGAGTCCTCTGAATGTTTTCCTGATTCTAACTAAGAAATGAAATGTCGCCCTGACCTGTTTAGCTCAGTGGATAGAGCATCAGCCTGCAGACTGAAGGGTCCCAGGTTCGATTCCAGTCAAAGGCATGTACCTCAGTTTCGGGCACATCCCCAGCAGGGGGTGTGCAGGAGGCAGCTGATCAATGTTTCTCTCTCATCGATGTGTCTAACTCTCCATCTCTCTCCCTTCCTCTCTGCAAAAAAATCAATAAAATATATATTTTTTAAAAAGGAAATAAAATATCACCCCACTGATGTGGCTCAGTGGTCAACTTATAAGCAAGGAGGTCCCGGATCCATCCTGGTCAGGGCACACGCCGGGGTTGCAGGCTCAATCCCAGTGGGGGGCGCGCAAGAAGAAGCCAATCGATGATTCTCTCTCATCATTGGCGTGTCTGTCTCTCTGCTCCCTCTCCCTTCCTCTCTGAAATTAATAAAAATGTTTTTAAAAATATTTTTAAAATATATTTTTCGTCCACAAATTATCAAAAAGAAATAAAATTTCACTAGCTGATCCTCACTGCTCCATGCCTCCCAGAATGTCCATGTAAGGGGTCTTCAAGGCTCTCCGGGAGCTGCTTGTTGAGAAAGGAGAATTCATTCAAATAGCAAATCCAGACCCAATCCCGAAGCAGAAGCAAGTCCCCAAGTCTCTCTGCGGCAAAGACCACTAGTTATCTTCTAACATCTGTTTTCCATTTTACCTTAGTAATAGAAATTTTAGCCAGAGTCATGGTTGTTCCCAAATAAAGTGGACATTGCCCCGCCTTGCAGGGAGGTCTGCCAGGTAGCTAGGTTCCTGCCCCAGGATGTAAGCAAAGTTTCATCGTGTGGACAAAAAGGGACCACATGCTAACCTGACTAACTCAGGGAAGGCCCGCATGGTGGCCTTGCAAACTCAAGAGACCTAAAGGAACCACAAAGGATGGTCTGAAATTAAAACTTTTAATTAAAAAGCAGTTTAGTGGGTAGTCATGTCCTAGGCCAGTGTTTTCCCTGACAAAAATCAACTTCGATCTTTACTGAGCCTATTGTCCTTTTGCATCTAAGATAACATACCTGTGGAATGTCAGGGTAACTCGTAACTTCCCTTTTTCCAGACCTCTCGAGGCACATCCAATGTGTCAGGGCACCAAGGTAGAGACCACAAATTCCCTCATTGTTAGTTGTTAATTACTAATCTTATTAATTGTTGACTGTTAACTATCCCGTACCCACTTATGGGAAAGAAGTATGTGTCAAGCCCAGCAGGTGTGACTCAGTGGTTGAGCATCAACCTATGAACCAGGAGGTCAGGGTTCAATTCCTGGTCAGGGCACATGCCTGGGTTGCGGGCTTGATCCCCAGTAGGGAACATGCAGGAGGCAGCTGATCCATGATTCTCTCTCATCATTGATATTTTTATCTCTCTCCCTCTCCTTTCCTCTCTGAAATCAATAAAAAAAATATATTTTTAAAATATAAAAAGGATGTTATAAAAAAATTTAAAAAATAAAAATATGTGCCTGTCAATTTAATTTTTACCCAGTCCCAGAGGTTTCCCTGCTTTGCTTTCTCCCACCTCCCTCATCGATGACCGATGGATTTCATGTAACCCACTTACATCTCCTCCTTTGAATGTAACGTATAAAACAAGGTGAAAAACTGCCATTCTCTGGAGCATTAACACAATACCTTGAGGTTCTGCTTCCCAGTAGTGGTGGACAGTTTGGCTCAAATAAACTTACAAAAATTCTCCATAGGTTTGAATGTTCTCATACATTAGCAATATGAATAAGACCTCAGGAAATCTCTTCAAAGGGTGAGGCATGCCTTTCTTTGCTCTTGCTCTCAACCATGCTGCAGACATGACAGCTTGAGCTTGAGTAGCCAGCCTGGACCACCAGCTAGAAATCACATGCTGAGGAGGGCAGACCCATAAGGCAGAAGGAAGGAACCTGGCTCCCTGAAGGATTAAGAAGTCATCCTGCAAACCCCACACGGTCTGCTTTTAACATGCGGAAGAAATAAATTTCAATATGTGTGAGCCATGCTGCTTTTGGTTTTCAGTGCTTGAAACACAAACTAACCCTGAATAATACCTGTGCCCTCAGACAGACCTGCGCCTCTCGTATTCTCTGATGAGGAACGGGCCTGGCAACCTGAAGTTGTAGTCCCAGTTCTGCGGTCAGTCATAGCTCCCTCTTCCCAGAGGCCACAGGGAGGGAAAGGAACTCCCCCTTCCTCCCCCCTCCTCCTCCTCACTGTTGGCCTGGCCAAACAAACCCTCAGGGGCAATGGAGTCTCAACAGTGAGGAGGCCTCTGCTTTGATGCCTCTACATCAGTGCTGAACTGACTGCCATGTTGAAGCCATCACAGAAAATACTCACCAATGATGTGTGTGTGGCTACATAAAAAGCAGGATCCCACAGAGATAAATGTACTGGCAATAACTAAACCAGATGCCCTAACCGGTTTGGCTCAGTGGATGGAGCATCAGCCTGCAGACTGAAGGGTCACAGGTTCGATTCCGGTCAAGGGCACGTACCTTGGTTTCGGGCACATTCCCAGTAGGGGGTGTCCAGAAGGCAGCTGATCGATGTTTCTCTCTCATTGATGTTTCTAACTCTCTATCCCTCTCCCTTCCTCTCCGTAAAAAATCAATAAAATATTTAAAAAAAAAAAAAAAAAAAAATATATATATATATATATATATATATATATATATATATATATATATATATATATCTAAGCCAGAAACATACACTTCTGCAGTCAAATCAAGTACTGGGCCCCTATACTTACAATGCTGGTCACCTGGCCAGAGAGGGGACCCTTGGACCTCGAGAATTACCACCCCAGCTGGCGTTGCTCAGTGGTTAGAGTGTTGACCTGGGGAACAAAGGGTCTCTGGGTCGATTCCCAGTCAAGGACACATACCTGGGTTGTAGGTTTGATCCCCAGCCAGGTCTGGGCACGTGCGGAAGGCAACCGATGTTTCTCTCTGTTTCTCCCCCTCCCTTCCACTCTCTCTAATAATCAATGGAAAAAATACCCTTGGGTGAGGATGAACAAACAAAAAAAATGTCCTCAACTCTTGGTGGTGGATTAAGAGGTGATTTGAGGCTAAATTAATTTTGTCCTTGATGAATATGTTTTATAATCAGAAAACCAATCCCTTTTTTAGAGAGCTCAGTCAGGCCAAAGTCTCCCTGGCCAAATCCTATCAGATATACAACTGAGTACCCACCCCTCCCCCTTCCTGGGGTATCTGTGGAGGGAGGGGGGCTCCCTTGAACATTTGTCTGTAACGAATGCCTTAAAGTTAGGAGGCACAGTGTACAGTACAATCCTTTATAATCCGGTGCTCTCGGTCTATTTTTAACACTGAGGATAAATTACATATACTGCCAAAACTTTTGCAAGCAGAGATATGGAAAGAACACAGTATAATTAAGTGCCTCTGGCAACACAATGCTAAGGAACACAGGGAATTCTGGGCCACTTCACAGCTAAAGAAAACAGGAGCTCTACGGGACTGGAGAAATTCACAGCAACCTCTTCCCCTTTCTGTGACTTCACACAGAATCCCTCCTTACCACCTTAGGGGAGAAAAACGAAAATAAAGAGGGATCCACTGGGATCTCTTAGGTTCTGTCCTCAAAAACCCAAATACAGGGTAGAAGCCTCCCACCTGCCTCTCACTGGCCCCAGGCAGGACTCGTTTACAGAGTCAGGGTAAGGAAATCTAAAGCACCAATGGGGAAAGCCTTTTTGGTGTGGTGCCTGCTGCTAAGGACCGGCTGTGACAGCAGCAAGAAGAAGCGGCCCTGTGGTCCTGCAGGCCTGAGGGATCTGGAGAAGCGATTTCCTCACGGACACCTCTCAACTGGTTTAAGATAAAAAGCTGGGAAGCAAAATCACATTTTTTTTTTTAGCAGCATAATCAAGGCCTCACTACTTAAGTTTTTTTCTGGGTTAAGTTATAACTAGTGATATTGATTCCAATCAAAACACCTACAAGACAAATACACTAGTAAGACATGCACCGACCTGTCACAGACTGGGGAACAGAACTCGGGGACAGCCGAGAGTGAAAGGAATGTGAGGCACTAACAGCCACATTTAAAACCTCTCCCATGCCACCCCACCCTTTACCCTTATCTCAGGACCAAAGGACTTTGGTGAAATTACTCCTTGAGCCCAGCCAGCATGGCTCAGTAGTTGAGCACTGTCCTATGAACTAGAAGGTCACGGTTCGATTCCCGGTCAGGGCACATGCCCAGGCTATGGACTCGACCCCTAGTAGGGGGCGTGCAGGGGGCTAATCAGTGCATTCTCTCTCATCATTCATGTTTCTATCTCTCTCTCCCTCTCCCTTCCTCTCTGAAATCAATAAAAATATACTTAAATATTTTTCCCCCCAAAAAAGAAATTACTTCTTAAAGAGATACCTCTTTTCCTCCCACAAGCAAAATATGCTGTTCAATATAAGGTACTATTAGCATTATTAAAGTAACCGCCAACTCCCACCAATACTCCCCCGGAGGACCCAGACTTACATATGCAAGCAGCAGCGAGGAGACGGCAGGCCAGGTAAGGGGGATCACAGGTAGGAAAGGAGGGCTGGATGATGTAGTTGGCAAAGGTGATAGCGATGATGGCCTGACTGGTGGGCTCAACAATTAGCAGGGAGGCCCACAGGCGGATGAAGGCAATGAAGCCCCCAAAGGCCTCTAGAATATAAGCGTAGCTGGCCCCCGATTTGGTGATGGTGGTCCCCAGTTCGGCATAGCAAAGGGCACCCACAACAGAGAAAAGTCCGCCAATGGCCCATATGACCAGCGACAACCCATAGGAAGCCGTGTGTACCAGAACGCCCTTGGGGGAGACAAAAATTCCTGAGCCGATCATGTTGCCCACCACCAGGCTGACCCCATTCAGCAGAGAGATCTCCTTCTTCAGCTGCATAGTCTCTGTGGTCCCTTGAGGTGGCAGGCTGTCATCTTCCTCCCTGGGCTGGTTGGCCTCGGACATGAACTGATAGGTGGACGCTGTGCTCTCCCGGGCTTCCATGGCAAACGGCTCCTTCACACCAGTGTTGACGACAGCCTGGCAGAGGATATAAGTACGTCCGTCTAAGGCAGGGGCTGGGGATGCGCTAGTTTAGACCTGCGAGGCAGGCAGATTTCCCTGCCCACCTCTTATGTGGGAACAGCATGCCTCCTACACGGCCCTAAAATCAATGAGCCTGTCTGTTTCCACCACAGGGCTCGGGGAAATGGGTGGAAACTGCTCCCAAGAAAGATATCAGAAGCAATCAGGCAAGATATGAAGGCGACTTCCAACATGAGGTACTGGCTTGACGCCCAGGGTAGGCTGGCATTAGGTTTATCCATAGCACAGATTCTCCTGAAGACCTGCAAACCTGCCCTGTGGAGAAGACCAGAGTCCCGGCGCCAGGTTCACAGCCCTAGCCAGCCTGAAAGGCTTTTCACCGTCCATCCCCAGGCAATCCTGCCCACTCACCTCCACCCCAATGTAACAGGGACTTCTGCAGCCTCCAGCCACATGTGGAAAAGTCTGCAGCTACGTCAGGCTGGCAGATTGCTAAGACAAGGGCATATCACTATTGCAGAGACTGGACCAAGGAGAAGACCCTCATGAAAACACACACCTGTATGTTGCTCTTTCCAAAATACCCACCTTACTTCCTCCATTGTTCCATGCCTATTCAACACTTTTCTTTTTCCAGAGTGCTCAGAGCGGGGTAACATAGTAAGACCAGATGGAGAAAGAATATTCGAGGGCATTCTAACGTGGAGCTCATCTGCTATGGGCTTACTTGCTTTTCTCCTCTGCATGCCCCTCACTACCATCTGAGTCGCAAAGAGATTCTCCCAGTATAGGATCCAGAAGTCTTAACACCCAATCAAAGCTATAAGGTTCCTCTTATCCACAGATCTTGTTTTGGAAGACATCCTAAAGGGAGATGGAAAACACACACACACACACACACACACACGTGTGCACGCAATACCACCTTTGGATTAGAGTTAGACCAGTCCGTGACCTCAAGGACATTGGATTCTACACCAACCCACCTACAAAGGACCCAGAATCTGTCAGAGGAAGGCAGCACCTTCCTGGCCCCCCACTTAGCATGACTTTCTCCCTCCCTCAATTCCTGTGCCCTGGAGTCAGGAATTCAGATTCCCTATTCCTGACTCACCTTCTGGAGAAAGGAATCTGGTAGGCCATGTATTTCCCACCCAGGAATCAGTCCTTCACAGGCATGGAGATAACGTCCATCGATAAGAATGGCATCTCACACAAAGAATGAATGAATCAGCGCATCTGCTTCCCAGAAGCCTCTCATCTGCTCGACGAAATGGATGTGCCAGAGCCTTGCCTCACTGAGCTCAGCGCAAGGGAATCAGGGCCTTCAAGAGTGAGCAGTTCTCAGGCCAAACTCCAGTCTCCACAGCCTCGCCCAAAACTCCTGCCTTACCTATCCCAGTCCCCTACAGACCTGAGCCCACGTGGAAAAAGGCCCTCTGGCCCAGCTGGTGTGGCTCCGTGATTGAGCATCAATCTATGAGCCAGCAGGTCACAGTTCGACTCCCGGTCAGGGCACATACCCGGTTGTGGGCTCGAATCCCCAGTGTGGGGCATGCAGGAGGCAGCTGATCAATGAGTCTCTTTCATCGTTGATGCTTCTATCTCTCTCTCCCTCTCCTTTCCTCTCTGAAATCAATAAAAATATTTTTAAAAAAAAAGAAAAACTAACAAGCTCCTCTGGGGCATTGGTGAACCCTCCCCCACTCCCAGTGGAGGTGAGCCAGTCTACCTCTGCTTAGATGGGCCTGGCTGCTGAGAGGAGGCACAGTTTCACTTTGGCACCGGGCCTGCAGATTTCCCTATGCAGGCCCATGGAAACTTATTTGTTTTCACGTGTCTGTCAGGTGAGTCCAGGCATGCAAACAAAATAAGGAAACAGCTGAGGAGCCTATATTCTCAAGAGTCAGGTGCAGAGAAACTGGGGCTGCTTTTTCACCCAACTTGACACAAGCAGAAGAACTGGCTCCAGTGACCACACCAGCCTCCTCCTGTCCCATCAGCCCCCGCTGGGTATTCTATTTGGACTTCTATATGGGTTTTCCACACATCAAGCAATTCCGCAACACGGACCGATGTCCTACAATTTCACTCAATTCTGACGCCATCTGCCCAAAGATAGTATCAGATTCCACAGGTTAAGGGCTCAGTCCCACAAACCTGCCCCTACTACCATTTCAGATGCCAATTACAAGTCCAGGTGGTTACCAGTGCTTTTGACTGACTGGCTGTAAGTTGGGGGTTCCTATTACCCCTTTGATTAATTTGCTAGCGTAGGTCACAGAATTCAGGAAAACTTATTAGATTACTAGTAGGGTAGGGTCCCTAGTGGCTGCCAGCTGCCAGCCAGGGCCTCCCTCCCTTCCCCCAGCCAGCCCCGCCCCCTGGTGGAACTCCCGGATGAACTCTCAGTAGAGGGGACAATTTGCATACTATGCTTTTAGTATAGAGGAAGGATATAACTCAGAGGTTTTTCTCCACAAACCTCAATGGAGGCTCATAAAATACTAGACAGAAGACCAGAGAAAGCCTTGCAGCAGTACTACTCTGTGAAAAATACAAAGATCTACCTGGTCCCTTCTCTAAAGAAGAAAAATCTTGCCCAGCTGGTGTGACTCAGTGGTTGAGCATTAACCCATGAACCAAGAGGTCACCGGTTCAATTCCCAGTCAGGGCACACACCTGGGTTGCAGGCTAGATCCCCAGTAGGGAACATACAGGAGGCAGCCAACTGATGATGTTTCTCTCTCCCTTCTGCTCTCAAAAAAAAAAAAAAAATCAATAAAGATAAAAATATTGCACTAACCGGTTTGGCTCAGTGGATAGAGCATCAGCCTGCGGACTGAAAGGTCCCAGGTTCGATTCCGGTCAAAGGCATGTACTGGGTTGTGGGCACATCCCCAGTAGGAGGTGTGCAGGAGGCAGCTGATCAATGTATCTCTCCCATCGATGTTTCTAACTCTCTGTCCATCTCTCTTCCTCTTTGTAAAAAATCAATTAAAAAATATTTAAAAATATTAAACACCTGTGGAAAAGGCAGCAAACTGTCACTACCAAAACAGCTGAGGCAGAAAATTCAGATCTGGGGGTAGAACATTAGAGGTGTCCTACCTCTGGGGGAGGAACAGGGTCACCCCACCCCGAAAGATCCATCCACACCCAGAGCCAGGGAAACAGGGCCTGCCTAAGGCGAGGCTGAACCAAAACAACTGTAGCACATACCCAGCAACAAGACTACTGTGGTCAGTGGCGCCTCCGGCACAGGTGCAGAAAGGCTTAAAGCTCAAAGTGAAGCATAAACACAGGAAAAACCCTCCCTCCAGCAAACCTGACCCTAAGCCTTTGATGCACAAAAGGAAACCACAGCAACAATAAAACCCAAACATAACTCACCTCCTAACCAACTCAAACTTCTACAATAACAGCCTAGTAAAAGAAGAGGGGTACTTATTTCCCAGAATCAATGCTATGTACCTACATCCGACAATCAATAACAAACGACAAGAACACACAAAATAAAACAAAAAAAACACACCAATTAAAAGACAGAGATTACCTAAAAATGCAGAACCCAACAGGCAGTCTATAGGAAACCTATATATTTTTTTAAAGACATAAATAAGTTACAGGCAAAAAGATAGGGATGTGGGGGTGGGGGGGGGGGAATAACCATGCAAACGCTAATCCCAAGAAACGTGGAGTAGGTATATTAACATAAGACAAAATAGACTTCAGAATAAGAACTATTGCTAGGGATAAAGAGGGGTATTACAGCCCTAACCAGTTTGGCTCAGTGGATAAGAGCGTGGGCCTGCAGACTCAAGGGTCCCGGGTTCGATTCCGGTCAAGGGCATGTACCTTGGTTGCAGGTACATACCCAGTGGGGAGTGTGCAGGAGGCAGCTGATCGATGTTTCTCTCTTTCTCTCTGTAAAAAATCAATAAAATATATTTTTTTTTAAAAAGAGGGGTATTACATAATGACAAAGAGGTCAATTCTAAATATATATTTCTTCCAACAACACAGCTTCAAAATACATGAAGCAAAAACTGATAGATCTGAACAGAGAAATAGACAAATCCGAAACTATAGTTGGAGACTTAAACACACCTCTCTCAATCATCAATAGAACAAGTACACATAAAATCAGCAGGCAGGGGTAGACTAGAAGGGGTCAAGGGGGGGACAAGAGGGGCATATGTAATACTTTCAACAATAAAGATTGATAGTGCACTTCCCCTCCCCAGATCACACCCTGCTTTTCCTGTCCCTCTCCTTCCCCTCAAAAAAAAAATATATATATATTTAATGAAAAAGAAATAAAATAAATCAGCGAAGATCCAGAAGACCTGAAAATGGAACGCCCCACATAGTTCTTGTCTAAGTAGTTACATGAATTCTGAGAAAAATAAAATTGGTACCTGCAGTAGGACTCGATGCAGGAGATGGGGGCAAGGCAGGGGTGGTAGACACATTTCCGATGGGGAAAAGACAGCTTCGGCTCCTACTATCTACACCATCAGCATCAGGGCTTAGGTAGGAACCCTCCCTCAGGTACTATCCGAGGCCTTTAGCACAAATTCCAACCTTCTTAGCAGGGCTTAATCCCCTCCAGCATACAGTCCCCCACAGGCCAGTCACATTGAATTACTTGTGGTTTACTGAACGCTGGAGCCTACCAGACACACACGTCTTTGTTCATACTGAGCACACTGCCTCTAACACTCTCCTCTCACCTTTTCCTCAATATCCTGACTGCCCTCTTTCTCTATACATCTCCTTACACCCCTAAGGTTTCTAGTCTATACCTCTGCCTTAGCAGCCACCTCACTCGGTTGCTGCATTTGCTTAACTTCTGTCTCTCCCAACTAGTTTGCGAGCACCTTGTCCGTTTCAGCAGCCTCCAATACAAGACCTAGGACAGGATCCGTACTCAGTCCATGATCAGTGAGTAAAAATATACAAAAACAAAAAACAAAAAAACGGAAAATACACAACAAACCCTATGAAAGTCTAACACCTTAAGCCACTTGCTCCTCAGAACGACAGCAGCAAGGGCTTAACTAGAGAGAAGTGATCCTTCAGAGAAGCTGGGCTAAGAGAGGGAGTGGTTCCTACCATTTTGTCACAGTACTTGGCTTTTAATTCCTCGGCCTTTAATTGGTCACAACAGTATCTACACCCAGTCTCAAAAAGCCGTGGATTACTGTGTGAGGTGCACTGTTTATCCTGTCCCCACAGAGTAGACTTTGCAAACTTTTCTGCAACAATGGAGTGAAAAATCACTGATACAACAGAGTTCATAATTAGCCCGCTATCTCTAGGTAAGTAGCCCAATCTTTGTGGGGAGGGAGGGTGCAACAAAATTCTACCAGATCATCTCTGAACTGACTCTCAGTCTCAAAATACAGTCTTCAAAATCACTGTCGAAGACCATTTCCATTAAATCACTCAGGGCACCCTATAAGTTCCTGTCTTGAAAACCAGTATTAAACCCCACTTTAAGGACACAATGCAGCTTTCCATCCTATTTTCCAAGCTCCTGCAGCAAATAATAAAGGAATTCACCAGACCACTAAAATTTACTTATGAAAATTTAGACATAAAACAATTAAATGAGCCCTAACCAGTTTGGCTCAGTGGATAGAGCGTCAGCCTGTGGACTCAAGGGTCCCAGGTTCGATTCCAGTCAGGGGCATGTACCTTGGTTGAGGGCACATTCCCAGTGGGAGGTGTGTAGGAGGCAGCTGATCGATGTTTCTCTCTCATTGATGTTTCTAACTCTCTATCCCTTTCCCTTCCCCTCTGTAAAAAAAATCAATAAAATATATTTAAAAAAACACACACAAAAAAACAATTAAATGAAATTTTAAGGGGGTAAAGAGCTCTTTCAAAATTCAATTACAAAGAATATTTTACAAACTGGAGTTAAAAAAATATTTTATAATTGATAACTATTGGGGGGAGGAATGCTGTTAAGAAACATACCACAATCTTAATGGTAGTAACATAGAGGACTTTTTTAACTTCTCTGAGTTCTCTGAGTCTTAAAATTTTCCACAGTGAATAAGCATTAATTTTTAATGCTTAAACTTTAATATATATGTATATGTATATATGTATATGTATATATATACATATACATATATACATATATATATATACATATATATATTACTATCAAATAACAAAATGTATGTGACTCTTTCTTTACGTTAGCCTTTTTACATGGGATATCAGAAGCCTCAAGATCAAATCCAGCTCCAATCTCTGTGAATAAATACCCTTACTTTTCAACAGCATTTGCTATCTAGTCTTTTCCATGGCTTTGGTTTTCTATTTCTTTTTAACAACCTCACTGCAAGACCTTCAATTATAAACCACCACCATTACTCTTTAGAAAGAGATAATGTATTATACCCTTTATTTATATAATAAAGTCTTTTTACAGGTCCTGTGTTCATATAACTAAAACTCTTTCCAAACCTCAAAAATCCAAGAAAGTTTAACAGAGAACAGAGCAATAATATTCACCTGCAAAGAAACAAGCAAACATCACAGTCTCATTTTGTAAAAAACAAAAAAAACACACACCAAGTTTTACAGGCCCAGCAGGGGCAGCACTCAATTCCTGGGAAGTTCCTCACCCACAGCAGGAGGGTAACTGCTACCAGCCTAAAGGAATCAGAGAACCACCATTCATGTCTAGACAGCTGCTGCTCCCCAGCCCCATGTCCCCAGAACAACATCTGCATCGCTTTCATAAAAATTATCCACATCCAAAGCTATGGAAAAGACTAGATAGCAAATGCTGTTGAAAAGTACAGTGTAAGGGAAGAGGGTGGGGTGGGAACCAGGTAGAGGGGAGCTATGGGGGTGGGGGGAGAAGAACCCCTGTAATAATCTTAACAATAAAGATCAGAAAAAAATTATCCACATCCTGGAGACAGAGGTCAGGAAATTTCCTGTACCAAGAAGTGCCAGGGAGGTTGGTCACAGAACTGGTATTTATTTACTTTTGGTCTGCCATAAAAGTCCACAGCCAGTGGGGGAAGGAGGAAGATTGGGGGGAATACAATTCATGCATGTGGCTGTCCACATATTTATCAGGAAAGGAAAATCAGACAGAAGAACATTAAATGACAGCCTGAGACCAAAGTCGGGGTGTAAAAACCATTGGCACAAATGGGACCTGAGCAATGTGGGCAACGACCTCAGAGAGCACACCCCGGCCTGCAACAGCCTGCTCCTCCCCGATTTTCAAACCCGGGAGCAGCTTTCAGAGATAAGCCCCGAGGGCTCCACACGCTGCGACCTCGGGGCTGGATGCGCTGGCAGTGATTTCTCCCCCGAATTCTTGTGAACGGGGCCACCGAGCACACAGCCCGGTGCGCACAAGAGGTGCTCGAGACACGTTGTCCCATGGCATGCCGGTTGCTCCTGACAAGGACCATTGCACGGAACCCGGATGGTTTGCTCAGTGCAGATTCTCACAGTGTTTCACCACCATCTCCTCCCGTTTGGGACGAGAGGGGGGCAAACGCGATCACAGGAGGTGGAGGCACTAGCAGGAACCCTGCGCACAGGAGCACCCCTTCCAGGGAGCACCCCTTCCCGGGTCCAGCGGGACAGCGCGCTGGGCCGGCCCCCCACCCCCCTCCCGGTCCCCCAGCTCGGCTCCCCCTGCCCGTCCTCAGCCTCGGACCCTCCCCCTCCGCCCTCGGCTCTCAGCGCAGGTCCTTGCCCACCAGCGGGCTCACCCGTGAAGCAAGTTTCCCTTTTCCTAACACAGGCGGGGTCCTCTCGGGGGCACCCTCGCCACAGTCCCTCTCACACCGACTCACGGAGCCGCCCGCACACTCACAGTCACCCTCAGCTCCGGGCTTCACACGCACTCAGTCATATCTCTCTCTCTCTCTCTCTCTCTCTCTCTCTCACACACACACACACACACACGTGGTGTCTTCCTCGCGCTCAGCCTTACACTCCGGCGGGAGGACCCTCTCGCCCGCAGCGTCCATCACGTGGCCCGGCCCGCCCGCCCCACGCCCTGCCCGGCCCGCATCCCGCCCCGGGGAGCGGCCGCAGGGACCACGCGGGGAGACGGGCCCGCGGGACGTAGCCCTGCCCCGCCGCCCCCGCCGCCCGCCCGAGGCCCGTTACCTCGCGGGTGGCCAGGCGGCACCGGGATGCTCGCTCGCTCGCGCCGCCGCCGCCCCCGCGCCCGGCGCAGGCCCCGCCCCGCCACGTCACCTGCGGCCGGATCGCGACAGCGCGCCGCCTCGGGACAGGGCGCCCGGCTCCGCGCGGGGCCTGCGGGCGGCCGTCCGCCCGGCCTCGGCGACCCGGCCCACGTGTGTCCCCCGGCCTCTGCGTGCACTTGGCAGCCGGTCCCCGGGACGGCCATGCCGGGCCCCACGCGGCCGTGACCGGGCCCGGCCTCCTCGGCCAGCTGGCGGGCCTCTCCCTGGCGCTGCACGGAGGGCTCCCACCGGCCCCCAATCCCCCTTCCCCCTGCCCCGGCCTCCCCCACAGCCAGGGGGACCGCAGCGTCCATAAGGGGCTCTGACAGCCTCCTCGCCTCCTGCCCAGCCAACCCTCGGAGTCAGATCCTAGGAGAACGCAGACGCAGGACTCGTCCTCCACATTCACAGCTCAGACATCGCCACTCATCTATGGAGCCCCCCCCCCCACACACACACACAGGCCCATGGACACCCCCGGGCCTCAGTAGCCAACCTCGGGCCTTTCTGGGGTTCAGGCTTGAGGACATTTTCCATCCTCATCTTGCTGACACCCCTCTTAGGGTACTGCACCCTCCTGCCTCTTCCGGTCCCGCTGGCTGCTCCTTCTCCACCTCCGAGGGCTCCTTTCCTTCTCATGGCCATGGGGTTCTGTCCAGGGCCGCTTGACCTCAGAGGCAGCTGAGCACTCCCCTTAGCTTCCTGTCCACACTCCTGGGCCACGGGGAGTTATTTCCCCCAGAAATGTATTCACAACCGCACATCCTTTGGTTCCACACTGACCTTACCCAAACCTCTGTCCCCCACCACCCAGTGACCCAGCCAGAGATGGGCAGCACCTGGGCCCATCCTCCTCCAGCTCCCCAGCGGCAATAGCCTCCCAGTCCCTACCCTGCTCCCCCTAACTCATCCCCACCCAGGAAGGGATGCTCTGAAAACACAGATTAGAATGAATTCGTGTTTCCTCTTCCTGAAAACCTCCCCATCCTCCTCTGTACTGTGGACCTGAGATGAACTTTGAGGAGCCCTCAATGGTGCTGCCCTCATACTCTCCGCTTGGAATGCCTTTAAGTGTCAATGAGAGTTTATGCATATTTGGAGTCATTAGAGCCTGACCCTTTGCCCCCTAGATCAGTTCTTCCTGCCTACCTGGCCAGGCAGAGAAAGGGCTCTGGA
This sequence comes from Murina feae, assembly GCA_004026665.1. Classification (NCBI taxonomy): domain Eukaryota; kingdom Metazoa; phylum Chordata; class Mammalia; order Chiroptera; family Vespertilionidae; genus Murina; species Murina feae. The sequence continues at coordinate 46,934 of PVJC01003590.1, forward strand.
CACTTGTGTCACTCAGTAGCAGCCAGTCCACTCGTCCTTGCAAAAGCCACATACACCACCTTCCAGTTCCCAGTGTTACCGGAAAAGGGACCAGGCCCAAGCGGGTCTGCCTCCGGCTGGCCTGATGTGTGTTGGGTGTTTTATTTCATGCAGAAAAGATTTCACAAATGAGGCCAGGTGATTCTAAGAGTACATGTATTAAAGCTGGGGACAGTGAGACAAGGAAGGGCTTAGGAGAGAAGCAGCAACAGGAGAGTCTTGGTGGCGCTGCTTTGGCTCACAGGGAAGTCAGAGAAAAGGGGGTCTTGGAGACAGGTTCGTTGTTCCCCTGGTTGCAAGTGGGACCCTTAGGAGCTTAGGAGATGCACACCTGAGAGGGAAGAAAGGCATGGGCGAGTACACCCTGCGTACTTGTCTTGAGGGTTTTAAAGACTAGGAGCTCACGGTCTCACACCATTACAGCAGCCCACCAGCTGAAAGCCCACTATGCACCGGGTAAGTACTACGTTAGATGTCCTCCAGCACCATTAGCGTTCCTCAGGGTATATTCATTCATCCCCATTCTTCAGATGAGCAAACTGAGGCTCAGGGAAGTCAGGATGATATAGGATAGTAAGAAAGATAGGAAAATTCCTTGGCGGGTGGAATGGGGAAACTGAGACAGATGGCTGAACAAACTGACCGAGCACTTTGTAGCCAGATACAGAAGGTTACCAGGGTGGAAATCCCTGAGTGCCTAGCAATGGGCAGAAAGAATTGGTGGTCTTTCCTCCCCTGGTATATCCCTGGCTATTTGGGTTACACCCCCTCCCCCCGACCTTTCCTCCTTAGCAATAACAGGTAACATCTAGGCCTTGGTTATATTTCAGCTCTAAGCCCACAAAAGCAGCAAAACCAGGTGGAAAATGCCAGGACCAGCTGCGATAACTATTAAGCCTCCGTTCCTGACACCGACCAATCAGTGGTGACCACAGCCCTGAAAGTATTCACTTAGAAAAGCTGATAACTATTCTATTGGGATCCTTCCCTAAGACCTCTCCTAAGTCAGCCTTTAAAACCCCACCCTAAGGAATCAGCATCTACTCTTCCTCCCGGGAGCATGCCCTGTGCATCCCCTAAACTCTAAGGGACCTGAGTTTTGCAACTATGAAGCCTGTCTTTAAGGCCCCCTTCCTTCTGACTCACCAGTGAGCTGGCAGCAGCCCTGCCTCGACCCATTTCTTTCTCATAATGTTTCTCAAGAGCAAAAGCAGCCCCGTCTAGTCTCTCTCCTGTTGCTTCTCCTCTCCTAAGCCCTTCCTTATTTTGCTGCCCAGCTTTAACAAACGTACTCTCAAAATCACCTGGGATCTTCTCTCAAAATGCTGTGAAATCTTTCCTGCATGAAGGAAGTCAAGACTCTCACTGGGGCAGTCCGTCTGGTAATAAGGAGAGTCCACAGGCTACTTGGCTGAGCCGGCGGAGCTCAGAGTTGAATCCCTGTCTGCTAGTCCTGAAACCTGCTCTGATTCCATGCTCTCTCTGCAGCTGTGAACAGAGGGTGGCAGTTCAGCTGAAATGGGTCAGGGGTGAATGGGAGTGCAAGGCCACCACAAGGGCGTGGCACAAATGGGTGGGTATCAAGGCAGAGCTGGGAGTCAGGCCAGGCAGTGCCTGGCGGTGAGAGTCTTCTCCCTTTCAGGTTATCATCATTTTGCCAAGGCCAGCGAGGCAGCTGGACCCTCACCCTCTGTGGACCAGGTTTCCCTAGGCATCCTCACCCTCTCTGGACCAGCTTTGGCCAGTAATTAGTGCCGTGGGAGGGTTCAGAGCGCCTTCTAGTGGCCTCCAGGATGTATCAAAGCCTGAAGCCCAGGCTGGCCCTGCCCTGTAGATAGGAACTAGAGCTCCCAGCACCCTAAAATGCCCCTGCCTGGCTCTGGGCTCTGCGCTAGAGAATTCAGGCCTGGGTCCCATCCCTGTTTTCCTGTATCAGACTCTCTCTTTATCCATTTCCAGACTGGTCCCAGTCTCTCAGTCCATCTCTGCCCATCTTGGTCATACCAGTCTCAGCCTCCCTCTGTCCCCTAGCCGGACAGATGAGCTGAAACAAAGTAGAAGGGTGGCATCCTAAAAAAGAACTCTAGGTTCAAAGGATGCTGAGACCTACAAGCTGAGAGAAAAGAGAAAGCTGGGAAGGGGAGTCCAGCCAGGGTGACCTGCAGTATTGTCTCTGGGACCCCAATCTGAGGTGGCATATAAGACGTGCTGACCGGGCAGGAGCAGAAGCTGCATTCCAGAAGGAACCGGTCAGCCCTAGCTGGTTTGGCTTGGTGGATAGAGGTGTCGGCCTGTGGACTGAAGGGTCTCAGGTTCGATTCTGGTCAAGGGCACATGCCCAGGTTGTGGGTTCAATCAGTAGGGGTTGTGCAGGAGACAGCTTGATCAATGATTCTCTCTCATCATTGATGTTTATATCTCTCCCTCCCTCTCCTTTCCTCTCTGAAATCAATAAAAATATGTATTTTTTTAAAAAGGAATGTTTCAGATCCTGATTCTTAGTCCCAGGAGGGGAACTAGATTCCAGGAGAAGGGGTAGGAAAACAAAGCCCAAAGTGGTGCATAGGAGACACACTTTGGTGCTGAGAGAACCCACTGAGGCCGCAGGAAAGACCTGGCCCCTGATTACCTGCTCTCTTGCCCTCTTAACCACTCCACTAGCTCCTCCTCTCACACTCCGAAGAGAGCCTAGGCCAGGCAACTTCACAGCATCCAGAATACTTTTATTGCCATAATCAAGATACAGCCTGCTCGGAGCCCGATAGGGGGCCCACCACTCAGGAACATGGGGAGAGATAGATGCTGGGTATGTACACAACAGAGAAAATCCGGCTCCAAAGAAACCTGTGGGAGGGCAGCACAGTCCAGCCTGATTGTGGTTTTGGGCCCTCACCCTAGAAGCTAGAACCAAGTCTTGGCCTACAGTTGTTGCCTACTCAGAGATCACTGCCACAAGGCAGATACAGACTCTCCAGCCCTGCTATCATAGGAAGACCATGCCAAGCATGTCGAACTCGCAGCCCATGGGCCGCATGCCTAGTTTATTTGGCCCGTGTTAGCCTTTGAGTTGGACATGCTTGACCCATGCAGCATCTAGGGGCAGACAGGAACCCTGCAGGGGGGCTCCAAGGCACCTGGCTCTCACAGGGCCCACTCAAGTTCCTGAACTGGTCCCTGCAGACTAAACACCACTGTGCTGCCTGGTGGAGGTAGGTGCTGGGCAGGGTGGGCAGGAGCCCAACCTCCTCTCAGTCCTGTGCCGGCCCACGTGGGTGCTAGAGAAACCCTATGGCAGGGTGACAATATGGTGATGGGGTTAGCAAGAGGTCAGTTTAGGGAAGCTCTGAGTCACCTTGGTCCACTCTTGAATTCTCTTTCTTTATCAGGATCTAAAAGGCCATGGCACTGAGTCCTGCTTCCATCCCTGAATAGCAGTTCCAGGGTGAAGAGAGCCAGCATCGATACTGTCGGCCAGTGATAGCCCACCCAGGGGATCAAAGCTCCTGGGATACAACCTGCAGAACTGGGGGGGCATCAGCTGCCCACTCCTCAGCTAGGCTGTTCTTGGAGGTGAGGAAGATAGGAGTGAATGCCCCACAGCCTGGCAACCACAGAAAACACAACCCACCCCTGCCTGCAGGGGGAAATGGGCTGCCCCCAGAAAGCCACAATTATGCTATTGTGCAGCAAGGCCACAGGGAAGGCAGCAGCTCCAGCTACTCGTGGCCAGTGGCAGCGGTACCTGTGGCCAGCCAGTGGGAAGGATCACCCTAGAGACAAGGAGCCCATCGCTAGGATCTCTGGGGGCAGGGACCACAGCTCAGTGATATCCCTCATAGGAAGTCTGAGGGGCCAGGGCCTAGCGGGCAGTGTGAAATGGCCACAGCAGTAGAAGGAACACAATGGACCCTGAGTTGCGGGATTGGATCCAGGTGCAGCCAATCCACCTGCTGCTGGTCCTGAGGTCACAACATTCTCTCCATTAAGAGTCCCTTGAGTGAGTCCAGACTATTTCTTCCTTCCTCACTCCCAGAGAAAGGATAAGAAATGGCACTTCCCAATGGCAGATGTTTCGTAACCCACGACGTATGGCCTTGGAAGGTCAGTTACAAGCTGCTAAACTTATGGGCCACGGCAGCCCGGGAGGTCAAGAGAAGCAGGTGTGGCCAGGCCATCCCACAACCCTGCCTGCACGAGAATCAGGGCCCAAGGAGCAGGAATTTCAGGTAGGCCAGGGTAGTGGCATTGGCCAGCATCTCAATGTGCTCGCTGCCTGGCAGCTCCTGCAGTGAGACCTGGTGTTCCTGGTGGCTGCGCCAGGTCTGGCACTGCAGGGCGCTCTGCAAGTTCACAGTGCCATCGCCATCACCAAAGTAGACTTTAGGGTCACGGTCGGGGAAACTCTCATAGTAGAAGGAATCCGGTGTGGGGACACCAGTGCCGTAGAGGCAGTGCAGTGGCACGCCAGGGGGCACCATGGCTTCAACCAGCCCCTCCGTGTCCTGCCGCATGAGCCAGCCGTCTTCAAAGCCGATGTCCTGGAAGAACTGGCGATAGTCACGGAGCGTGTAATTGGCCGTGGGTGTGCGCACAAAGACCTTCTCCGGTGACCAAGTGTAGTTGTAGGGCAGCAGCCAGCTGGTGGAGACAGCAGTCCGCTGCTGCTCCCGGATCTTCAGGGGACTGATGACTGGGATCCGGTTATTGTCCCCTGCAGAGAGAGGGCTCCAGGCAGTCAGTGCTCAGGAATACAAGCCGGCTGGGCATTATCTTCAGCACCAGGGCCCCCGCTGGACCCCAACCAGTGGGCCAGTCAGCACACCAGTCTCTCCAGTTATCATCATAACCCCCACGTCTGCGTTACCTTTTATTGTTTCTCTGTAATTTTGCTACATCTGGGAAGCACCCAACCAACACTTGTTTCTTTGCTTCTGCATTTCTTCACCAGGGATTTAGGCAACACCCACCCACAAGGTGAATTATCACTGGGCCTGTAGCCACTGACCTTATCCAAGGTGAACCAGCAGGTTGTCAGTCCAGAGGCACAATCCTTTTTTTTTTTTTTTTTAATTACAATGAGCTATGCAAGTATTTTTCTTTTTCTAGGCTTAGAACTGCAGTCAGCCAGTCCTGCCTGTCGCTGACCTGGGCATCCAGGCCCCCAGGCAGGTCTGCAGACTAGAGCAAAAGTCCTTCAAACACAGGAATGCCAATAATATGCACACACCCAGTTGCCAGTGAAACTTCCAGAGGGTGAGTTGGAACTTGGGAATGGGGGCCTCTTGACCCTGTTCAGGACCCATGGTCACCCATCACTCTACCCCTCTGACCACAGAACCACAGCTCTGCCTGGCGGGGCCTGGCTCTAAGACTCCTGAGGAAAGAGAAGTCCCCACCTAGGGGTCCATGACTATCACCCTTCCCACCCCAGTCTTGTTCCCAATTGCCAGGGCCTGAAAGAACAGTTTCCCAATATCTGAGGCAAAGGCAATCCAGGGTCACTACAGGGACAGGCACTGGTCTAACCTGATTACAACAATCCGTTGACCAACAAGCACATCAGGCAGTGCCGGTGACTTGAGGAAGAAAGCTCATCAGATGGTTGGCACAGCCCTGTGGGCACCGACCTTATCCAAGGTGAACCAGCAGGTTGTCAGCCCAGAGGCACAATCCTGGTTTATGGTTCCTAAAGTGAGGGGCCGTGGGGCTCACACCAGTTCTGGCAGAGGGAAGTCCTATGGCTGTAGCTGGCAGATCCTGACAGTCAGGAAAATGCAGGTGGCCCTGGCTGGCGTGGCTCAGTTGGTTGCACAACTGTGCACTGAAAAGTTGTCGGTTCCATTCCCATTCAGCACCCAACCAAGGGTTGTGGGCTCGATCCCTGGTAGAGGGCATGCAGGAGGTGGTTGATCCATGTTTCACTCTCACATGGATGTTTCTCTCCCCCGCCCCCCCCTTCCTTCTTCTCCCATTTAAAAAAAAATCAATTAAGATATCTAAAACAAAAAATAAAATTAAGGTAAATTGGAGAGAAATGGAATGGGGGAAAGGGTGACTTTCCCAAGTGCCCAGCAAGCAGGCCCAAACAGATCTGCACCTGCTTCCTCCTTGTGTTGCCAACAGAGGTTCTGAGCTGCTGCACATGGAGGTGCAACTCATAAACAGGAAACTGTAGTCTAGCCTTCCTTCTCTGGGGCAAAGGTAGGAATGAAAGAGTGAGTATGAGGATAGGGGCGAGGGAGAAGGCTTCCCCAAAGAACTCTAGGTCAAACTAAGTTAGGCAGCCAGGCCTGAGCTCAGTGTGTGTACACATGTGCACAAGCAAGCACCTGCATGACCAAGAGTTATGTCCAAGTACATGCTGTAAGAAACGTGCACAGATAACAAAGGTCCTCAACTAGAGAGGTGACGTTATTTGGAAAAGAATACCGTTCTGGAGAAAGAAGGGTTCCCCAGGAGGACACTGTAGAGGGAAAGAGAGGGTGCCACCCCCAACATCAGCCCCCTGCTGGACCAGGCAGTGTCTTACCTGAGGCCAGGACTCGAAAGGTCTTGGCCACGCCCCCCCAGGGCGCTCCCAGTGCCACGAAGGCACGGATATACTTGTCCTTCCAGGCCTGTGGCTGTCGCTGCAGAAAGTAGAGCGTGTACATGTTGCCCATGCTGTGGGCAACCAGCACCACGGGGCCCCCATACAGCTGGTGCATCTCCTCGATCATCTCCCGGAGGGCCAGGAAGTAGGGCCCATTTTCATCTGCAGGCCAGAGCCAGGCGGGAGTCAGGCGTGAGGGGTCCTGGGGCCTGAACTATGACTGTTCCTCAGGCCAGACCCAGGACTAGGAGAAGATGTTAAAATTCAAGTGGGAGTAATATGGTTTCCCCTCCCGTTCAATGAAGGCAGGAAACAAAGGGGCTCCTTTTCCCCTCCTCAGACTCACTCTCTCTCGCCAGGGCTCAGAATCCCGGAAATCCTGGGGTGACGGATGGGGAAAGAGAGGACAGATGGACCAGGAGTAGGAGAGAGCCCAGGGCCTATGGTGACTGTGACCCCTTGTTCCCACTTCCCATGACCTCAGGGGGAAACAGGCGTGATCACTTACTTGGGGCTCGGCGCCAGTCGTAAGGGGCCCCCCGGACGTCCTCACCCCTTGTGTAGCCCCAGCTCACAAGGCTCTCTACCATCGTGTGGAAATAGGAACCTATACACAGAAATGTATAGGATTAGTCCTGACTGGTGTGGCTCAGTTGGTTGAGTGATGTCCCATGTCCCATGCACCAAGAGGTCACCAGTTCAATTCCTAGTCAGGGTACAAGTTGGGTTGTAGGCTCCATCCCAAGAAGGGGACAGCTGACCAATATTTCTCTCTCTCCCTCTTCCTTCCTCTTTCTAAAGTCAATTAAAAAAAAAAAAAAGATCCCTGACCGGTTTGGCTCAGTGGATAGAGGACTGTGGCTCAGTGGATAGAGCTTCGGCTTGTGGACTGAAGGGTCCCAGGTTCGATTCCAGTCAAGGGCATGTGCCTCGGTTGCGGGTGGTGTGCAGGAGGGGGGTGTGCAGGAGGCGGCTGATCGATGTTTCTAGCTCTCTATTCCTCTCCCTTGCTCTCTGTAAAAAATCAATCAAAATATTTTTTAAAAATTCATTAAAAAAAAAGCCCTAGTTGGTTTGGCTCAGTGGATACAGAGCGACTGAAAGGTCCTAGGTTTGATTCTGGTCAAGGGCATGTACCTCAGTTGCAAATTCCCTGGCTCTGGTCAGGGTGAGTGTAGGAAGCAAACAATGATGTGTCTCTCACATCGATGTTTCTCTCTCCCTCTCCCTCACTCTTATCTCTCTCTAAAAATCAATGGAAAAATATCCTCAGCTGAGGATTAACAAACAAACAAAAAAAAAGAAAAGAAAAGAAAGAAATGCATAGGGTTACAGAGGCACTGCCAGTGCCAGCCACTACAACAGCCTGCCCAGGATGCTGTGACATCTACTGCAGGGAGGTCCCTGAAGGCGTGCTCTCTTGCCCACACTGATCAGAGAACCACTCTGCCTTCAAACTGAGTGGTTCCTCCCAGCAAAACCGCCAGCCTCGTTCTCCCAGAGAGCATGAGAAGGCCTACTTACCCACACTGCTTTTGCTGGGATCCAGGAACTCCAGTGAGAAGGTCTCCCCTAAGCCAGGGACATGCACATCCACACCATCGGGAAACTGGGTGGCCCGGGACGTCCTGTTGTAGACCAGCCTGTCAGGAGGGAATACTGAGCTGGTGACCCAATGTTGGCACTCAATCTGAGTCCCAATACTGCCCTGTGTCCTGAGCCACACTCCCTACACATCCTCAGGTTTGGTAACTTGTACAGGGGAGACCAAAAAGTAACTGGGGGTTCGGAGCTAGTTACTGAAGATTGCTTCTGTGCATTGTTCTGAGCTAAGGATAATTTAGCTGTCCCTCCCTGTAACTTGAATTAGGGTCCTTGCCCATAATATTACCATTAATTATATGGTAGGGCAAACTTCTATTTTTTTTTATTACATAAAGTTTTACAAAGATTAGTACATATATCTCTTTTTCCCTCGGCCCTTCCCCCAGCCTCCCCTACCCCCCAGTGTTTTGTGTCCATTGGTTATGCTTAAATGCATGCACCAAAGTCCCTTGGCTGATCTGTTATCCCACCCCCCATGTCAAACTTCTATTTACTAAACACTTGTTCTTATCATTCTGTAATGATCCATTGAAGACCCCAGGGCACCTTACCTCAGCCCTAGCTCTTCTATCTTATATACCCACTAGAGGCCCAGTTCACAAAATTCGTGTACATGAAAGGAAATTAATTAGAAGAAATATTTTAATATTGCTATTTGCCCTTTTTTTGTAATAGAAGTGTCAGAGATGAAAGAAAATTAGTAAAATTTATATGAAAATAATATACAAATTGATTAATAAACAATAACAACATAATAAAAACAAAGACATGATATAAAAACAACATTGATAAAAACAATGACTGATAAATTAATTAAACTTATTCTAACACTGAGGCAAGTGTTAGACGGGGACAAATCAATTCTTAGAATCAGAATGACCTATCCTCCACAGATTCTGTTAATACTTCAGCTTCGATTATGTTAGGTTGCAATCTTTTGATAATAAATCTAGTACCATTACCAAGACCCCATTTACTATTAAGATTCCTCAGTAGCATGATGATTGCACCTAATTCTTTCAATTCTAATTTATGACATGGCATTCCCAAAGGAGTAATACTTTTAAGAAAATTCGATGGGAAAATTTTCCTTTTCAGCATCATCCACTGAATCTAGCATTATTGTCGATTACATTGCCGTCTCTGAGTCTTAATGCAATATCTGTTCCCCAGCCTTTTTTACCATGTGGGAAAAGAATAGGATACGTCAATGCATCTAGTGGAGGAAACAGGATACTGATTTGTTTAATTTTAGTGGCATTCGGATTATTGGGATCTGGTTTACAATGAATGAGCAAGTCCTTTTCAAAAGGAGGTCCCCCATCTTTGTTTCTGAATATGACAGCAACTTCGGTTACACGGGGATAATTATATCTAACCAGATCACTGTTACAATCATATTTAATCGCCACTGTTACTTCTGTGCGATGCCACTTTCTTTCAACTTCAGAATGTCAACAAAAACAACCAAATTCACCACCGACAATGACAGATCGAAATACATGCGTGCGATTGGCACCAGTGGGAGCTTTATATGTATCGCACATGTGCGAGTCAACTTAGCCTTTTATAGATATAGAACAAACTTGCTTAATTAGATCTGCTTTCTGATGTAGCTAAACTTTTTCCAGCCTAGTAAAGCACCCCAACTTCTCCTTTAGGTAATTGTCAGCAGTAAATATCAACATGAAGCAGATTATTATTGTAGATCATGCAGGGAGAACAAAGGGTAAAATATTTAACTGCAGCAGTGTTTGACTATATTCTGTGCAGTGAGAAACCCTAAAGTCATTTTCAAGGTCCACCATTTCTTACTTCTTTTCAGTCGGGTCAAATTTCTAAGCTTTCTCAATCTCCATTTTCCAGCTAATGAAAAGAAAACAAGATTCCACCAAGTTCCTATCTACCTACTCCAGGACCTCTATGAGGATCAAATGAGATGAGGCACGGGGAAAACGTGTCGCAGACATTTGGTTACAGTTAAAGTGTTTCCACTGAGGCTAGTTGTTGCTAGGGAGAGAAAGCCAGGTGTTGCTACTTGACGTCATTACCGGGACGGTCACAGTTGGACACTCAGCATATTAGCTTTTTATATAGGTAGATGTTCCCTTTCTGTCTCTGACTCTCTCATGTATGTGGGATTCCCATACATACATATGTATTAAATTCAGTTATTTTCTATTTGATTAGAACAGCCAAAAGAACCTTGAGAGTAAAGTTTGTTGCTCCCCAACAGAACAAAGCAAATTTATAAAGCACAGATCAGAGTCAGGATCCTCTCCAAGACCTACTTTAAAGACTGATCCTGCCCTGACGGGTTTGGCTCAGTGGATAGAGCATCAGCCTGGGGACGGACGGGTCCCAGGTTTGATTTCGGTCAAGGGCATATACCTTAATTGCAGGCTTCTCCCTGGCCCTGGTTGGGGCTCATGCAGGAGGCAACCAATCAATGTGTTTCTCTCACACAGATATTTCTCTGTCTTTCCTTCTCTCTTCCACTTTCTCCAAAATTCAATGAAAAAAATATCCTCAGGTGGGGATTAAAAATAAATAAATAAATTAATTAATTAATTAAAATAATAAAATAAAATAAAGACTGACCCCGAAAACCCTGGCTGGGTCATTTGGTTAGAGCATCATCCTGATATGTCAAGGTTGCAGGTTCAATCCCCAGTCAGTGTACATAAAGAATCAACCAATGAATGAATAAAGTGGAACAACAAATCGATGTCTATCTATCTATTTATCTATCTATCTTTCTCTCTCTCAAATCAAGTTTTTATAAAAGCAGAGCCCAGGACACTTCTCCTCAATGTCACCCACCCCAGAATGCAGGTCTTAGATCTGTTTGGGAGTGGGAAGCACTAGGCCTGGCTCTGCCATGAACATCACACTTAACCCCAAAAGGCAACCTAACTTCACAGGCTCCCATCGCTCCATCCCTATGGATCCAGCTCCTAGAAGCCACCACAATACATCATAGGGCAAAGGAGATGATGAGAGCAACACATAACAGAATCAAACAGAGAGACACTCCCCTCCCCCACCCTCCCACAGTGGCTGCCTAGAGAAATGATGGGGAAAGGGTGGTGGGAGACAGGAGGAAGTCCTTATGCCAAACCAGGAATCTGGCCTCCCGGATAACAAGGAGGCAAATGTGCCTGAGAAAACACAAGCTAGACAAGCAGTCCCTGATGATCCTGAGTCCCACCCTGTCCTAAAGATTAGCTACAGAAAGCTGACAGGATTCCCAACATTGACCCAAATAATAGGTCCTGGTGACCTACTCTCTCAAGGGCAATCTGTAGATCACCCCAATGGCCACTCGGCAAAGTGCAAAAAATTGTTCTGGAAAGCCAAGGTAGCTCTGTGCTGGGTAAAAGTCAAACAGGTCAGAGGAGCAATGAAGGTAGATAAGTCCCTCTTGGTGTCAGCCTGCACCTCCCATTGGCAGTAACTGAGACCATGTCTCGGGTACAAAAATAGAAATGCAGATCAACAGCCCAGAAATGACTCTGATGATGACAAACACAGAAGGGAAAAGAGTCAACAAAGCTGGCATCGTAAACAACGGGAAGGGCAAGATGCCTGGAGAGACAGCTAGTGTGTCGCCAAGAAAAAGAGTTTAATTTGTTAGATTCCATTCGGCTCGAACATGTTTTTGAGCACCAGATGTATTCCAGGTTCTACCACTATAAAGATAAAAGAGATAGAGTCTCTGCCTCAGGGAGCTCAGTCTGAGAGGGAAACTTACCTCAGGGTTTGAATCCTGGTTTTTGGCCCTTATGAGCTGAGTAACCCTGGTAACTTTGTAACTGATCTAAGATTCCAGATGTCCCATACTTTAAAACTGGTTTATAAACAGCACCTCTTTCATAGAGTTGCTATAAGACTAAATGAGCCTGGCTGGTGTGACTCGTGACTCAGTGGTTGAGCATCGACCTATGAACCAGGAGGTCACGGTTCAATTCCAAGTCAGGGCACATGCCCAGGTTGCATGCTCAAACCCCAATGGGGGGTATGCAGGAGGCAGCCAATTAATGATTTTCTCTCATTATTGATGTTTCTTCCTCTCTCTTCCTCTCTGAAATCATATATATATATATATATATATATATATATATATACACACACACACACACACACATACATACATACATATATATGTATACATATATATATATATTTTCCCCCTAAAAGACTAAATCAGTGGTTCTCAACCTTCCTAATGCCACAACCCTTTAATACAGTTCCTCATGTTGTAGTGACCCCCAACTATAAAATTATTTTCGTTGCTATTTCATAACTGTAATTTTGCAATTGTTATGAATCATAATGTAAATATCTGATATGCAGGTTGTATTTAGGCGACCCCTGTGAAAGGGTCGTTAGACCCCCAAAGGGATCTCGACCCACAGGTTGAGAACCGCTGGACTAAATAAAAGAAAGTATGTAACATGTACAGTGTCTGTATTCAATAAGCACTAATTCTTATTATTGGGAAGCATCCTTGGGAACGAAGTTTGATGAGAGTTGGAGGAAACAGGCATGTGGCACGGGGAGTAGGAGATGGATAGCTCTGGAGAGTGGCAGGGACCTGCCCGGGATTTAAAGGTGAATGGGGCGGGGAGGAGAGGGGTTGGCCAGTATTGTTCTGTAGTTAGAGTGTCAGCCTGTGCTCTGAACGGTCATGGGTTTGATTCCCAGTCAAGGGCACATACCTGGGTTGCAGGTTCAATTCCCGGTTCTGTCAGGGCACATTTGGGAGGCAACTGATGGATCTTTCTCTCTCACATGGCATTCTTCTCTCTTTCTCTCACTTCCCTCCTCCCTCCCTCCTTCCCACTCTCTCTAAAAATCAATGGAGAGGCCCTAACTGGCTCAGTAGATAGAGTGTCAGCCTTCGGACTAAAAGGTCTGGGGTTCAATTCTAGTCAAGGGCAGGCTCCTTGGTCACAGGCTCCTCCCAGGCCTGGACCCTGGTCAGGGCTTGTGCAGGAGGCAACCAATTGATGTGTTTATCTCACACCGATGTTTCTCTCTGTCTTTCCCTCTCTCTTCTACTCTCCCTAAAAATCAATGGAAAAATAGCCTTGGGGGAGGATTAACAAAAAAAAAAAAACGGTGAATGGAGGGAATTGATCGGGCAAAGGGTACAGAGGTAAATTCCAGGCTGAAAGAACAGCATCTGCAAAACCATGGAGACTTGACATACCAGGGAGAACAAGCAGCTGGAGGGGCAGGTGGGGCCCACCCAGAGGCAAGGGAAGGGGTGAGGGCCGTGTTGAGGCTAAGCATAAGGCCTGGAGCACAGAAACCACAGGTAGGGCTCACAGCACAAGGTGTGGCTTGGAGAGGGTAAGAGCAAGAGCAGCAGGAAAGGGAAGAAATTCTGTCCGAGAGACAGAAGACGGTGCCCAGCAGACGAAGGAATGGGAAGCGAGAAAGGGGGGTGACCTTAGGCCTCTTAGGTGGGGATGAGCTGGAAATGGACTCTGGCGACCTCTGTAAGTTGAGTTGGCAAGCAGCACCCGGCCTGGACCCCAGCTCCCACCTGATATTGTCGATCCAGCAGTCAATGATGACAGGCAGCAGCAGTTCGAGGTTCAGCCAGAGTGTGAAGTAGCTGTCCGTCTTCTTGGAGCAGAGGTAGTGCACAACCTTTGGCTTGTCCAGCTTTGCCTCCAGCTGGTTGCCCAAATCGCCAGGCACTATAGTGGGGCACAGAACATGCATGAGGCCTTGGGCCCGACAGACTGGAGACCCTCAAGGCTTGAATCCAAAGGCTTTCTACTGTACTAGGCAGGCTCTGTCCACTCTGACCAGAGCACTGTGCCACTGAACCAGCCAAAAGAGAAAGCATTCCAAGACAGGCTTGTAGAGGATGGTAATGAACAGGAACACGACTGGAAGAAGCTCATGTTGGCACCTGCTCACCTACTGAGGTCCCCAGGCTTTGCTGAAGGCCAGAGTCCAATAGGTTCCAAAGGACAGACCATCTGCAGAGCCCTAGCAGCTGGGTACACATGGACCAAGCACTGGAGATGGCTACCCTGAAACAACACATCATTCTGGTCATAGCTGGTGTGGGATGGGGGAGGCTAGGCCTAAATGACAACTTCTCTCTACCTGAATTGGCCGACTGATTCTACAAAGAGCCCTGGGGAGCCTTGTGACACTCAACTCGATCCCCATTGCTTCACTGCCCAACATTCAAGGCCTTTATTTCTATGATTTTAATCCTCATCTGTTTATTGACGAGAGAGAGAGAGAGAGAGAGAGAGAGAGAGAGAGAGAGAGAGAGAGAGAGAGAAAGAGAGACAGAGAGAGAGGAAGAAAGGGTGATTGGTTGCCTCCTGTGTGCCTGCTGACTGGGGATTAACCATGCAACCTAGGTATGTTTCCTGACCAGGAACTGAACCCCCAATCTTTTGGTGTATGGGACGACGTTCCAACCAACTAAGTCACCCAACCAAGGTAGCATTCGAGGCCTTTTAGAGTTTATTTTCTCCCAATGACCTTTCAGGCCTCACCTGTTCCCAAATGCCAGTCTCTCAGTAGCGCCCATATTCATCTCTATTTAAGATCCACAATCACTAAGTGAACAACCAGCGCTTGGCTCTCCTTGGCATTCACTGGGCTTGGACTATGAACCCAGCCCTGCAAAGGGCATGCCCTCCCTGTGCACCATCTCACAATGTCCTGAGGGCAGCCACGGGAGGCAGTTGCAGCACCTGCCTTCACCTCCTTTCATGCTGTGGGTGCCGAAGTGGGGAGTCCCCAGCATGACAGGCTCTGGATGACATGCCTGTGGACTGGGCAGGGGAATACAGAGACCTTGGTCATTATCTCCAACAAAGGAAATGGCTGAAAGAGGAAGCCACCAGTTCTGCTTTGTCTGGATGCCTTTCACACTGGACAGGCTGTATGGCCTCTAAAAATAACAGTGGTCACTTCCTCAGACTTTGTGCCTAGAACCAGAATAAAAGCCATCCACATGCCTTTCACCTCAAATAACACTGGGAGAGAATATCCTTGTAATGTCCACTTTATAAATGAGGACACTGAGTCTGGAAGAGGTAAAAATGGCTTACTACAGTCCCTTCCGCCAGCTCAGGGTCTTCTGTGTCACTTCTCTGGCCTCTGCTTCCTCTACTATCCATTTGAGCCCCACCCATAGAGGCTGGTCATCCCTGGATTACTGATCTGTGACCAGGAACAGCTTGTCCACTGCCAGCCACGGGGTTTCCTAGGATTAATACCAACTGCCTCACTCTCTGGGCAGGTTAAGATTCCCATTGCTCTGTGACTCTGGGGAGGGACCGAAGCTCCTCTGATCCGACCTAGGATAACTAAGAACTGAATGACTTCATGAGTTAGCACCAATCCAGGAGAAAAGGCTGCAATCCTTGCATGGACCACACATTTCCCAATGCCACACCCTTTTACTCAGAACTCCTTAGACCCACACATGACTGCCTGCGGGCCCCCAGGATAAAGTCCAACCAGTCACGAGCCTGAACAACTCACTCTCCCCTACCTCCTCCCTCTCTCCGCCCCACTCCACCCCCCCCCCAAACCACTCCATTCCAGACAGCCTGGACTCTCTACCTCCTTCCCTCTGATATGCAGTTCCCTGAGCCTGGAACTCTCCTGGCCACAGCTCCAGCTGCATATTCCAGGAAGCCTGCCCTGACTGGGTCAGTGGGTTCTCTGTGTTTGCCCAGCACAGTTCTCATCCCTGGAGCTCATCCTGGAAGATAAGGCAGGACCAAGGGTGCCCAGCATCCCCCTGAAGCATTTCATGGCCCAGAGCTCCTAGTGGGGGACACCTTAAGACCAAACTACGAACCAGTCTTACCCATCTGTCATCTCCCATTACAATACTCCCAGCTGCCCTAACCAGTTTTGCTCAGTGGATAAAGCGTCGGCCTGTGGACTCAAGGGTCTCAGGTTCCATTCCGGTCAAGGGCATGTACCTTGGTTGCAGGCACATCCCCAGTGGGGAGTGTGCAGGAGGCAGCTGATCGATGTTTCTCTCTCACCGATGTTTCCAGCTCTCTATCCTTCTCTCTTCCTCTCTGTGAAAAATCAATAAAAATATATTAAAATATTCCCAGCAAAAAAGGCATGGGGGTCATGCAGACTCAGTGTGTAACGTATACCTCAGCAAGCCTCTGCCTGCAGGAGTCCTGGCTGGTCACCTACACACTAGCTCTAGGGGGGAGTGACAGTCTGCATCGGCATCTAAGGCCCCCCAAGACAGAAGTCTCATCCCTCCCTGCCCACCACCCACCGGGAGGAAACGCTGTGATTCCTGTACAGCTGTCAGGGGTCAGGACCAAGAAGGGGGTAAGTAAGCAGGAGTGGTTACCTAACCCCAACATAGTTTAGTCCAAGTAGGTCTGAAAGCATAAGGGTGCAGACTTGCTCCCTGACACCTGTTCATCCTCACGGTCCTCCCTCTTACCTCTGCCATTAGCCGGCCTCCGACTCCCTAGGGCCTCCTCCCTCAGGCCCAATACTACCCATCTGATAAGTCTCGGGGGAGCCCTGGTGGCAGGTTAAGACAGTAATCCTTTCCCCAACGAGCTTCCTTTCAGCAATGCCTTCTGAGATGTCAGGGGCTGAACGGGTCGGGGGAGACAGCCTACCAGTCAAGCCTAAGTCAACATTAAGGCCGCCCATGGGCGCCAACTCTGGGGCCACCCAAAGGGCCTCAGTCTTTCCAGCTAAAAAAAAAAAATGTGGATACGGCAAGCCAAGGTTTGGGACTGAAGCGGACAGGCAGACGGCTGGACTGCCGCAAATACCACTACTTAGCCCATAGTCTACAAGGAAGGTGACGGAGAGGTGGACCACACCCGCGACCAGTACGGCAGGAGGTGGACGGACCGACCCAAATGACAAGGCGGTCAGACGTTCCCCTCCCTCGTGCCTGGAGCAGATGCAAACCGGGGAGACAGTCCCCTCGGCCCCCGTAACCTGTGCTCCCGACGCACGAGCGAACAGACCCACTACTAGACCCGTGCCTCACCCAGGACCACCGGCGGGGGGCGTCCGGTCGGAAGCGCCGGGGCTGCGAGCAGCAGCAGGAACAGGAGGCCACCCGGGAGCAGGGCTGCGCGGTGGGGGCCGAGGTGGGGCCCCATGGCGCGGGACCGACCAGGCTCCGGGTGCGGGCTCCCAGCTCCTGGCTCGCGCCTAGGCCCGGCGCGGCGACGCGCTTAACCCCGCAGCCCACCGCCTCCCGGCGGCCGGGCCAATCAGGGCCCAGCCCCCGCCAGCGGCCCACCAATAGGGACTCGCCTCCAGTGTGTCCCGCCCAGTCGGAGCTGGCCGCCGAGCTCCAGCTGGTCCCGGACTCGCTCCCCGGACGGCGCTGCGAGCCGAGCACATCGATCTGTTCAGACGCAGCCTGGCTTCCACCCTCTCGCCAGACCCAGCCCGGCCCCCCGCACCCCAGGTTTGCGCTGCGCAGCCCTCACCCCCGGTTCCTGGCGCCTGCCCGGCCTGGAATCTGGAACGATGCTGGCTGAGTGGCGATTCACGGTCCAGTGATCGCGGCCGCTGAGCGACTCCGGTCACAGCCAAGGGGAAGAACATAAGCCCCAGAAGTTTGGCGGCCTTAGGGGGGTCAGAGTTGACTAGAACCTTTGCGCACCCCCTCCCCCACCCGGTTCTTCACACTCTTGCCCAGAGAGTATCTGAGTTGTTCAGGCAACGCACACCCAGGCAGGCAGCCCTTTGCCGTCTGCCTCCCGGGATGCGCCCGGGAGAGGCCAAGTCAGCACGTTTCGTTTCTGAGTGAGATGTATGTCCTCCCCTTTTAGGGGCGCGGAGTATGGAGTCACCCTAACAAACGGAAGACTCACGGGCAGGGTTGAGAGTGGGCTCGAGCCTCGACCCTGCGCCATAGCCCGTCCGAAGTTTCCCTCGCAGAGCGGGAGGGGTATGAGGACCTCCCGGCACAGGCGCACATGGAGGTCGAGAGGACGCAGACCCCCTGCAGGAGCAATGGGGTGAACAGAGGGGGCAGAGACTTGGCAGGCGGTAATACACCAGCACCAGGAATGTCTCTGGGAGAGAGGGGGCCATGTGTTGGGAAGACTGGAGGTTTTGATCCTCCACCCATTCCCTCCCAAGGGCCAGTCACACCCTGATCAGCTGATCTCAAAATCTTTACTTCCCCTCCCTCCCTCCTTCCTTCCTTCCTCTTGGTCAGTAGATGACCCTTTCCACTCTCTCCCAGTGCCCCTCAATGAATCTATACACCATCTTTGTCCGTCTCTATTTTCTTATAGAGAAATACATTGGTCCTCCTTGAAGGTCCAACTATCTTCCACTTCAGGCCCTAGCCTGGGGCCTCCCCCACCCCCAATTAAAAAAAACAAAACAAAACACCCCTGCCTCCCTCACCTCCATCCCAGACCTCAGTAGAAGAGTCCCTGAATAAAAAAAAAAAAAAAAAAGGGTCCTTGAGGACTGATCTGCCCAGTGTGGGAAATCATAGAGATCCTTCTGCCAGGGCTAGGGACAGGCAGTAGATTAAGGTCAAGAGTTAAGTGGGGGAGAGAACAGGGAACAAGTGAGGTTGGGCCACTTTGAACCCTGGCACAGTCTGAATGTCTTGTCAGCCCAACCACCCAGGCGATCATGGGTCCCTCACAGGGTGGCTCTGTTCTCGGAAGTGGTTCCCCAGGCGCCCCACTCCCACAGGCCCTGCAGATGGTAGGAACCATGGCCATTGGGGGAGGGGTGCCTTGATTTGGTCAGCAATGATTCATGCTGGCACAGTGGAGAGGAGTCAGAAGGTGAGGGTCCCCCCATTTCACATGCCCCAACCATCCACATGACATCTGCAGGAGGAATGGTGGTGGAGTGAGCAGAGACTTGGAGTCATCCTGGATTCTAGATACCTCCCTTTCAGGCCCGCAACCAAGTGGTCATCAAGTCTCCCCAACTCTATCCTCCCAAACTACCCTCATCCCCATCGTTCTCCACATGCCAGATCTGACATTATTAAATATTGTCAGGCTCCATCATGTCTGCCTAATCCCATTCATGACTCTCCCACTGCATGCATGAATCACAGTGAATGAGGACCCTGCTGTGTACTCTGGCTGTCTCCCCCAATTTCCACTCTGGTAGCTCTCTCATCTCCAGCCTCAATGGCTTCCTTGCTGCTTAGAACAGAAAAACCTCATTTTCCCTCAGGATTTCCGCACTTATTGCACCAGGCCTAGTCTGCAGCCTCCACTTTTGGGGACTCAATTGAGCTTTGCATTTAGGCCTCAGCCCAGACATGGCCATTGGCTTTGAAGCAGCCCTTGCCTGGCTCCCATTAAAATATAATCACTGGCCCTGGCCAGTGTTGCCCATGCATGGAAGGGTCACAGGTTCAATTCCAAGTCAGGACGCATACCTAGGTCTCAGGTTCGATTCTGGTCGGGGCACGTATGGGAGATAACTAATTGATGTTTCTCTCTCATATCGAGGCTTCTCTCTTTCTCCCTCTCCCATCCTTTCTCTTTAGACTCAATGAGAAAAAAAAAATATCCTCGGGTAAGGATAAAAATAATAACATATCATAAATATATATGTATGTATATAAAAAAAATCACTGAAAGAGTAGGTCCCTTACCTGTCCTATTACTGTCCTCTCCTGCACTACTAGTTACCATCAGCACAGTCCCTGGCATACAGCAAGTGCTCAACATACGTTGAATGAATGAGACCACCCCTTCTCTACAACCCTTCCAGAATAGTATCCTAGTGCCTGTCACACCTGGAAAGGGGGCGACCCAATCAAGACCAGGGCTTCTGAGCTGGTTTGGTAGCTAGAACTGAGCCCATTTGGAGGTCAACTTACTCTCCTAAAGCTCATGGCTCAGCAGGCTCCTATTCCTCTGCTGCCAGAGCCTCCCCAGGGTCATGAGGGAACCCTGAGGGAACTGGCCTAGGCATCAAGGAAGGCTGCCTGGAGCAAGAATTAGGGATGGGTCTTGAAGAACAAGTAGAAGTTTGTCCAGAAAAAGAGTGCTTGGGAGGGAGGAGGAAGACATAAAAAGAAAAAGAAAAACCATGGCCTTTGTCCCGGGAGCCTGGAGCTGCGAAGATTCTCAAGCCTGAGAGAGGCGGCCTGGGGTGCGGGAGCGGGAGGGCCAATGGGGGGTGTCAAGGGCCTTCCCCTTTCACCTCAAGTAGAACCTTCCAGTGCTGCTCCGCTTCAAGGAACCTGGATCCAGCGACAAAGTCAGCGCGCCCTCTGGTGGGTACTCAGCGGGGATCCGGCAAAGGGGCGGAGATGGGAGCTCCGGGCGAACCCGCTCTGGAAGCCGGGAGCTAAGGAAGGGTGGCCTGGTGCAGCCGGGGGCCGCTAAGGGTGGGGATGAGCCTGGGACAGCGAGTGTGGGTCGCCGCGGGGACACCAGTTTGCACCTAGGGTCGAATCCTCTCTCACAGCAGGATGTTTTCTGGCCTGGGAGGAGGTTTTTACACCTCTCCTACACGCCCTGGAGGTCCACGAGACTCGTCACACTCCCCGTCCCAGGCGAGGATCCCCACCCGGGTGTCTGCCCATATCAGCGGCAGGAGCGGATCCCCACCCGGGTGTCTGCCCATATCAGCGGCAGGAGCTCCCGCTGTCTTCGTGGCAGGACTTGCCCTTTGGGCAAGGGGAAGTGAGGGGAAGAAGCAAGGATGGGGTTCCTAGAGCGAGGCTAGGCTGGAGGGACCAAGTGCCTCTCTCCCAAATACCTGGAGTCGGATTTGGGAAAGGCACCTGGCAGGACCGCTGCAGCCACCCCTCTCGCACACCTTACCTCCGGCTCATTCATTCATAATTTGTAAATCCTAGTGGGAGGGAAGAGGGAGACTTACCAGTGAAATAGAGATATTTCAAACTACTGTAGAGATCTCTGCTTCAGAGGGTGGTGCCTTGAGGGGAAAACCTGGAGGAAAAGCCCTGTTAACCAGGTCAAGAAAGCCTCTGGGGCCTGGGCAAGATGACTATCGCTGCAATACCCAGACTCACACGCGCAAGCCGGCCATTCATTCATTGGGTCATCAGCAAGTGCAATGTTCCCTACATAACTTGGGGGGATTGGTTCCAGGACCCTACTCCTCCTAATGCCCCCATACCAAAATTATCCGAGTGCTCATATATATAAACGATATATATAAAATGATGTAGTAGCCCCGGCCAGTGTGGCTCAGTTGGTTGAGCATCACCCTGTGCACTGAAAAGCCACGGATTCGATTCCTGTCAGAGCACATACCTTGGTTGTGGTTCAATCCCTGGTTCGGGCACCTTTAGGAGGCAACAGATCAATGTTTCTCTCTCATATCAATGTTTCTCTCTCTCCAAAGAACCCTTCTTTTCTCTCCAAAGTCAATAAGAGCATAAAAAAGAAAAAAATGAAATGGTGTAGTATTTGCCTATAACCTAGGCACATCCTAACCTGCACTTAAAAAAAAACACACACACACAGCTCTAACGGGTTTGGCTCCGTGGATAGAGTGTCGGCCTGCGGACTCAAGGATCCCAGGTTCAATTTCGGTCAAGGGCATGAACCTTGGTTGTGGGCACATCCCCAGTGGGGAGTGTGCAGGAGGCAACTGATGGATGTTTCTCTCTCATTGATGTTTCTAACTATCCCTCTCTCTTCCTCTCTGTAAATATATATATACATACTAGGGGCCCGGTGCACAAAAATTCGTGCACTCGGGGTGCAGGGAGTCCCTCAGCCCGGCCTGTGCCCTCTCACAGTCTGGGACCCCTCAGTGGATGTCCTATGATGGCTCCAGTCTGCCAGACGCCTTCTGTGTGTGTGTGTGTGTGTGTGTGTGTGTGTATGTCACCACTGGGGACCTGCCCCCAGCCGCATCTGAGGCTCGGAGCAGTCCTCCTGTGTGTGTCTACCTGCTGGGGGCCTGCCCCTAGGCACACCGTGGAGGCTTGGAGCAGGCACCCCCTCTATGATGATCTCTCAGACTCTTGCCCTCCCCTGCATGTTGTTCTCTTTTTTGAGCGTGGCCAGGGCTGGGTGCGGCC
>PVJC01003591.1:0-69250 GCA_004026665.1 Murina feae
GCTTTCTTGAGAAATCTTACTTTCTGTTGGAAAGTGTGCCCGGGTGTGACTGGATCCTTTGAGAAAGCTGTCGGTGGCAAGTGGGTTCCAGAAAGGGAGGACACAGTCTTTCGTTTTTAGAGAGTCAGACATATTTGGGCATCTTCAACAGTAGTGCAAGGCAGCTGGTTGGTAGTAGCCTGAAACTCCTTTTGGAAAGAGCCGATGGTAAGGGGTGGGGGAGACTTCAGAGCCGTGGCAATACATGGTCAAAAAAACTCGAGGAGAGCAAAGTGCTTGGTATTCTTCTGCCAACCCGGCTATGCCAACCCGGCTATGCAGATGGACTCGTAAACTGAAATAGTGAAGTCTTTTCTGCTGTGCTTGGAACGTAAGTGAAGACTAGTGGCAAAAAGGGTGAACCTGATCATTTTTTAAAGGAAACCTTGGATATTCAAGGTTTCCAACTCCAAACCACTGGCCCCCATTTGATTTTATTCCATGGAGTGAGGTGGTTTTTTGTGTTGAGACTCATGAAATCGCCTCTTCTCTTTGTATTGAGCAGTTGGGGGATAACTTTCTTGAGAATGTCCTCTCTCCTCCCAGAAGTGATATATGATAACAGAATTCCCTGTGAGTTTGTTTTCCTGGGACGGTTCTGAGTAAGTGTGAGAGAAAGGCTGCAGGCGAGAGCTATAGTTTGATTATCATCCTTCCCTCGAAGAGATCAAGTTCCAAACTCTTTCCACAGTGTTTTTCATGTCAATCAAAATATGGAGAGAAATTTCTTTTCAACTGTTCTCGAAACCATGTAGGGAATGCAGTCTGGGAGGGAATCTATGCATACGCTTGGTGTCTGAGGATAGGTTCCACTTGGAGACCATCATCTCCACATCCCCGACAGTTCAGAGTTTCCTACCACCCCTCTCTCCTCTCCTCACGTGCTCCCCATCTCCCCCAAAACATTATTTAAAAATAAATAATGCTGTAAGTATTCTGTATATAGTGATGGAGCAAAGGGATTTGATGTCTTACTTTATGTTGAACTTTAGGCAGCTCTTTGAACGACTTTCCTCCTGTTAAATAGTAGCATCTCCCCAAACAGGAAGGTAAACAGGACTCAGTGGAACCATAGTGCAAGGATTTTCATTTTATTAAAATCATTTAATAAAGAGAAATACATTGGTGTACACACCAGGAATATACAGTGGATTAAACCATAGGTAACACACTGGGTTGTTTCCCTTGTTCAAAGCCAATAGAAATGTGGAACTTAAATAATTCAGATAAAAAGATTGCTTTAAACAGATACAATTCTTTCATTAAAGAGGAGAACCAGGTTTGAATTGCAGCTTAAAGGAGTTAAATGAGATACATGTAAGCATTCTCCCACAGGGAGGCTCTTAATGACTCTGATTGGCTCCTATGACTGGCCTGGGGATCTTCTACTCTGGGGCAATAGGTTGGTCCTTTGTCCAGCCATGGAAAGTTCCAGAATTCACCCTGGATATTCTCTGTTAAGTAAAAGGTGTCTCAGTAAGTCTTTTCCTAAAAACACATGTAGTTGTCTCCATTTGTCATTTTCACAGTCACATATTCACTAGTCGGTCATTCTTTAGCAAGACAAAAAACTGACTTATAGATCGGCATGAAAAGGGATTAGCTCGGTCCCCATCTGCCTGTAATCGATCACATGTCTCAGAAATGTGGTGGGGTGAGGCCACAGTGGTGGGGGGGGCAGGGGAAAATGCTGACAAAGTAGTATGCAAATAACATGGTAGGACTAAGGAGGAGGTTAGAAAGATGCTGCCAAAGAATTTTCAGATTTTTAAAACAGAGTTTTCTGGGTAAATTCTCTCGGAGTCTGGAAATAGAATCATTAGCTCCTTACTGAAAGTCCCTCATTTGTCAGGCTAATCCAAGTTTGTTATTGGAGAGAAGCCCACAGGTTCTGAGTAACTGGGTAATTTAAAGAGATGCTTGTAGTTCAGGCTTAACTCATGAGCACTGCTGTGAGAGCTTCGTCTCCACACTGGTTCTCCTCCTTAAATAGCCTGATCTTTGAGGAGGAAGCCATGCTCTTTTCGACCTCATCTGTGCTATGGGCATTTTTATGCTTCTCCCACCTCCCATAGTGGTTAAGGTGTCCAAATGAGACCAGACCCCATCTTCTGAATAGGCGATTTTCTCCAAACTGCCTGCAGTGTGAGTCTTCTGAACATTATGCTCGTCTTGGCTGGTCTCATCCCCACTTCTTACCTAGTATCCCTAATTCTCTGCTCCTTCTTCATATTTGAGGATCCTTGTGTGGTACTTTATGGGTCCTAGCTCTTTCTAGAACTAGGGAATGCTGGTCCACCCCAATGTTGCCTTAATTTTGGCTTTGATAATCAAAGACTAAAAGACACAAGTATCAGGAGGTAGAACAAGATGGGTCATCCGTGGTGCAAGGCCATATCCAGGAATCAGGAAATCTGAAGCTTCAGTTGAGTTGAAGACCGATGACAAGGTGCTGACAACAGAAAGGCCTTAGTAAACGAGGCAGCTTCTCTGCCTCCAGCCAAAAGCATGGAACTAATCCCAGCACGTCAAGCCCGGGCCTTGCCGGGAGGGTGAGCTAATCAGGAGCACCTGGCTGTGGTTCCTGTTGCTATTGAGCCCAGGCTGCTCCGTGGATCTGGCCTCTCACCTCTGTTTGCTTCAGTCTTTAGTATCCCCAGCTGGCTCTCCTGTAACTGACTACTGGTGGCATCCTTAACTTCCCAACCCCAGTCTGCCACCTCTACCACCTTCCCCAGCTCCTCCATCCTCAGGTCAGAAGGGGGCTTTCCTGAACCAACACTGATAATTTGCAACGGCCCAGCTCTAGGATGAGGCTCAGAGAACAGCACAGGCTCGAGCCCAGATGGGTGCGTGTCTTTAAGACAGAAGGAGAAAAGTTAGAACAGCCAGCGTTGATCTTAGAGCAATTTTTGTGGAAAAGAGCCTTTCTGCTTCTCACCCCCAAACTCACAATTGGCAGGAGGAGGGCGCATGCTGTAGGAGGAGGGCATGGCCATGAAGGAGAGGTGATGAGGTTGGCCCTGCCAGGTGATTTTTCCAGTTGTTGTTGTTATGGATATCTTTGGGAATCTGTAAAATCCCTAAACTCCGAAGGTCCTTTGTGAACCCATGCTTTGCAACTGACCAGGGAGAAGAAGCTCTTGAGCTGGGGAGGGTTCAGATGGGAGCGGTAGAAAGTCTTTAATTCCATTGGAGTCAAGTAGTAGATGGATCAGAACATGAGTGGAGGTGTTCTTTCTTGTTTCCTTGATTCTTTGGAAGAAAGGAAGGATGGCAGAAATACACAGGATGACCTCAAATGGCCTCCATTTCAAAGAAAAGATCATTTCTAAAGATTTAAGGGCTGGAGAAATCAGGAATGGCTGCTGGTGAGTGTTGCTGAGAGGATACCGAGAGCTTAATAAAAGGATTGCCAAGCCACAATGAAGGGATAGTTGAAGGAGAATATTTTTTGTTTCAATATTGTAATTGAATTGGGTGTTCTTAGTAAATAATCATTTTAATATGTGGCCTTCCTTTTAAATAAATATATATCTACATCTCTCTCTCTATATATATATATATATTTATATATGATGGATAACATGAAGATAAATTCCTTTTTAATCATTTCCTGCAACTTTTGGCGTTGTTCTGTGAAAACGCAGATGAAAACACTTGATTTTAAGGATATCAATCTCACTTGGAGAGAGACAGATTAAGGTTGAATATGTAATTAGTTCCTTTTACACCCCCATGTAACATTCCCAAACTGTGGAAGTAGGCAGATTTCACTTATGTGTTAAAGATGGGGAGGCCTAGGGCCGAGTGCCCAAGGGGTCTCAGGTCCAGGAGCATTAAGGACATTAGTTCCATTGGAGTCAGGGAAGGGTCTAAGGCAGATGGATATAACATACAACAATGGACTAGACTGAGGAAAAGAGAAACAGCAAAAATCAGACGCCAGGCAGAGGGTTAGAAACCAAGAGTTTGCTGAGCAAGGCAGGCTGTGGATAGGATGAGTGACATGTGTGAGAGCGCATGGCACAGTGCTCAAAACAAATAGACCCTTATGTTAAAGGGCAATAGCTCACGCGAAGGGACAGAAGTACAAGATACATGTGGACGAATAAAGGGATGGAATCACAACAAAAGCCATGAACAGAAGCCAAGCTAGGAGCAGGATCCACCGAGAGTGGGGTTGGAATCAAGGTGGGTTGAGAATCACAGCAGACGTCTTTGAGCTCCCGTTAATGTGTGTCAGCTGTAGCACATATGGCTGATTCTCTCCGCTGTTCTATAGACTGGAACATTCCTTCTGTGTTTCCTGGTCAAATTCTGAAAGAAGAGATCTGATTGGTTCAGCTAATAACTATTGTCTTTGGCAAAATTTTTAGGGGCCATCAGAGTTTACTGGCATGCCTATGGATAAATTACCAGTGGGTCTGGCAGCAGTAGTCACCTCTAAGGGGGTTGTGGGGGAGGAGTGGAAAGCCTAGTGGGCAAATCTAGTTAGAAGAGGAAGTTAGGCATGGAAGGCAAGTTAGAGAAAATGTCCAACAGCTGTCAATGAATATCTTTTGATTTTTTTATTTATTTTACTGAATTTCTAGGGAGGCAACCACTCAATGTCAGGGTCATAGAGTATAGTACTTAATGACCACTTTGGCATGGCCTGATAAACCAGCCTTGAGGGTGGTTAGCCTGGAAGCTTATACTACTGATAATTGAAAAGATAAGAATTATGGATAATCATGTTAGAGAGATTATAAAGAAAAACACTCGGGTGATTTTTGTTGGCAAGAAGTTTCATACGAGTCAAAGATATGATAATGCTCCCCCCAAACTAAGGCAATCTTTAAAATTCAAGAAATAATTACTTAATAATGTTAATAAATAAAACCTATGTTTCAGTGTAAATCACAATACTTAGTAAGATTACTGCATCAAAGGTCGTGTTCTCTTTATCAGTGAAAATCTCAGTTCTCGGCAATGTTCCCAATGAAATCTCTCATTCACCGAACACCTGTCTCATTGTCTGTTAAGAAGAATGAAAAAAAAAAGAACGCACTCTGTTCTGAGCTCATTCTTCGCAGACGCACTGACAAATGTGAACCAGGGCTGAACGTCCAAGGTCAGGAGAACAGAATATGAGGAACAGATAAGGGATCTGGAGCTGTTTATCCCAAAGGAAAGAAAATGTAGGGGCCACGTGGATGTCTTTAAAAATTGGGAGAACTTTTATGTAGAAAGAGGAGAAGGCATGTGTGTTTCTCAAAACAGTAGGACTGAATCCACACAGATTCATAGATGTTTTTTAGAAAGAAAGAATGGATAGGGCCTTAGGAATCATTTAGCCCAGAGAGTACAAATAATTTTTTTATCTGTTTGCCACCTCCAGGCAATTGGCAGTGGTCATCTGGAACACTGTGTTGAGAAGGATTCTGAGGCTGAGTCTAAGCTTCCGAGGGTTGGAAGGTGCTGTCACTGATAATGATGTTTTGTGGAAGAAAAGTTCCATTGCTACTCACGTGCCAGGCGTTTTGTTATTGATGTGGTCCCTGTCTAACCTCTGCCTCTCGGCTCCCTGAGAGGCCACAAAGTCATTGCAAGAGGTAAACGAGCCCATATACATGCAGCAAATATTTTTGACAAACTAAGTAAATAGCACATCTTACATAATATTGTGCTACTGTTTTTCTAAGTTATAGATGCATTATGATAATGAAATGTTCATTTAGTTTACATAGTTATTGAGTTCATAGTAGCTTTTGATACTGCGTTTTCTCAACCAGTGGACCTAAAACACATAATTATATTGTGTGTGGGAAGGTTGTGCAAGACATTTGGGATCTTAACAAGAAATTCTTTAAAACAAAAAAATGAGCCAGTGATTTATTTTTCATCTTTCTAGCCACAGCAAGTAAAATTATACATGTATTTGTAAGTTTCTTTGCTAAAATATCAGTAAGATTCTAAAGGCAGGGATCTTTTCTTTCTCTTTTTTTTTTCATTAATGTGCACCCACTGCCTGGCACATCCCAGAAGCCCAATAAATATCTATTAAATGAAAGAACAAAGCAAGCGACTTGACCGAGGTCTCCCAGTTATTTTGTGGGAAAGGTGGTTCCAGAAGGTACGATTCGTGAGTCCCAGGCTGTTAACCTTTTCAGCACACCAACCAGTTTATTTCTTCTGCTAGCAAGAGAGGGTTCCAGTCGCTTTTAATCATCCAGTCGCTTTTAATCAGGGTCTTAATCAGAATCAAGTGGAGGGCTTTTTGAAAACATGCATCCCTGAGGCCCACTCCCTGAAGAC
Organism: Murina feae; assembly: GCA_004026665.1. NCBI lineage: Eukaryota > Metazoa > Chordata > Mammalia > Chiroptera > Vespertilionidae > Murina > Murina feae. The sequence goes on from PVJC01003591.1 coordinate 6,340, forward strand.
TCTGATTCAGTGGGTCTGGGGGTCCAGCATCTGTAGGTGTAAAAACTCCACGGTGGTGCTGCTAAGACACTCTGGCTCAGAAACCACAGATGAGTAAACAAATAAATATGCAATCATAAACATATATTATGAATGCAATTAAACAACAGAGGCATTCTGATTGGCTCTCCTGTGCAGAGGCTAATGTTACCTCTCTATCTCTCTGCTTAATTTATTGTAGATATATGGAGTAACTTATTCCCCAGAAGCCCAGTTGTTCAGTTTTGAATACTTTCTTTCTAAAAGTCACAGCTGCGTAATCCAAATCACCAGTTTTGTGAAGTCTCCCCAGAAGGGCTAGATCACGTGTGTGAACATCCCCGTCTCCCCATACTCCTTTGATTTGGGCATGAAGCTATCTACCCTGTAAGGTCAAGCTCTCTGATGAGATTTCCAGCGTCTGCTTTTGTAAAGCACTGGAAATGTGGCAAGAGTAAAATTTCTCATGGTATTTCCACTTCCTGTTCCAGGCACCATTACTAAGTGAAATTTAGGCTTCGGGGGAAGGGTGAATGAGGACAGATTTTTCTCTTTAAGTGGTTCTGTCCTTAAGATGTTACTTTAGAAATGTAACGTATGAGGAAAAACAGAGGATTTTTTTCCCCTCCCCGTTTTCCACTTTGTGGTAAGGAGTGTACAAGGCCTGGGTGGGAACAGGGCAGAAATTCCTCGGCCTTCACACCACATCTCCTCTGGCTCAGCTGCTTCCTTGGCGGCCCTTTCCGAAGCATGTGAGCCCTAAGAGATAGGTGGAAAGGGGCGGACAGCAGTCCACCTCTAGGGTCCTCCTTTACTCAGCGGTCAGGAGTTACATCCTCTGTGTCGCGCAGCAGAACCTACCATATTCAGAGCACCGAGAACGTAAGTCATAGTCACTCAGGATTGTGCAGTTACAAGCCTCTCTGCATGAGCGACCTGGTACAATGAAAATGTCAGATCGCTACTCTATTCGTACTGGTGCTGTTTGGTTTACAAAGCTGTGCTTCCACTGGGTACATGAAAGCAGGCTTGCTGGAGAAGAGCAGCTAAAAAGGAATGAGATTAGGATCCCCGTCTGCATAATGACACCACACTGACTCGGTCTCCTTTTCCTCTGACAACGGCTGGCTCCGTCCACGCATCCTAAATAGTGGTGGGTGGGGCCAGCTCAGACCAGCTCCCAAAAGCCAGTTGTTAAATTTTCAAGTTTTTGAGAACCAGTTGTTTGAACTGTCATTAAAAAAAAATTAAATTATTAAAATTAAATCAAATATTAAAAACCAAGGTAAGCCCTAGCTGGATTGGCTCAGTGGATAGAGCATCAGCCTGCAGACTGAAGGGTCCCAGGTTTGTCTGTTCAAGGGCATATTCTGAGGTTGCAGGTTCAATCCTCAGTAGGGGGTGTGCAGGAGGCAGAGAGATTCTCTCTCTCTCTCTCTGTCTCTCTCTCTCTCTCTCCTTTCCTTCTCCCTCTCCCTCTCCCTTTCTTTCTGAAATCAATAAAAAATATATATTTTTTTAAATCAAGGTAATAAATCCCCCAAACTCTTCCCTTCCTAATTATTTTACTATGTTTTACTATTACCTATACTCTCTGGAGATTAGTTACATTTATGGTGTCTGTATGATAGAAATACTATAGGATGCTGTGCAAATGAAATTCTTCCCAATTCTTTGTTCATTGATGGGACCTTGAGATCAACCATTTATACTATGGAAATTTGCAAATGCCACAAATCAGACTCCCTTTCCCCCCACCCCCCAAAGCTAATGGTCAAATATTTACTAGCAGACACTGACCCTACAGCTTCAAGTTCGTAAAATTAGCTTCTACACAGGAGAGCCAATCAGAATACCTCTATTGTTTAATTGCATTCATAATGAATGTTTATGATTGAATACTTATTTGTTTACTCATCTGTTATTTCTTAAGCTTCTAGAACATAAGCATCATGAGATCAGGAACCTTGTGGGAGTTTTCTGGGCTGTGACTTGAGTCTAAAAAAAAGTGCCTTGCCCCACACTTAGTAGGTGCTTATTATGTGAGTTAAATGAGTAAAGGAATAAATGTTCTTGATTTCTTCTTGATAAGAAAGTTGAAGCTGATGTTCATGTTTGAACTCATTGATTCCTCTCTAATTATATCATTATTGAGTGCTTGGAACTGTACCTGGCCCATGCTAAGTAGCATATACATATTTATTAGATAAAAATCAAATAGATATTCTTCATAACAACCCAATTTGTAGATGGAGAAACTGAATTACAGTTAGGTTAAATAACATATCTAAGGCCACTCAGCTCCTAAGTGGCAGGGCCAAGTTTCAAACCTGGCTCCATTGTCCCCATGCTCAACCACCACACTGTGCTGTCTATTGCTAAGACTCCAATTGATGGAAACTCCTGTTTTGTGTGTGGCTCTGGAGGTGTGACCCATTTGAGAACAGATTGCAATCAAGAAGACTTGATTTGAAAACTTGACCATTTTCCAGCCTGTTTCTTCACCTTACAGGAAGGGTATCACTCCTTCCCTTTGCGGGTGTTATAAGGATCAGAAGTAATACCATTAACCTATGCACATGAGTAGCTATCATCCGTGACTTTCTATGGAGGCTCTCTGTAGGCTCGAGGCTCCCTTTAGTCCCTATGCCCTTGGCCACACACTCTCCCAGGTTTCCTCGTCCATGGTCATAACATAGATTGGATAAAAGGAGCCAACTTGGACAATAGATACCAGCTATAGGAAACCCTATTTCCGGTCAGCATAAGCATTTTCTAACTAAACAGTCTACTCTGCAGAAGCAGGCAACCTCCCTCATCCCTTCAACCACAGAATTTTCTCCCCTATCCTTATCATTGCATCTGTGCTGACTTAACCATTCTAAATAACCTTTATCTAGTATGACAGAGGGGTTTTATTACACCTGAGGCTGGATTTTTTTGTCAGTTTTTAGTGTTTCAGACCTGGGATGAGAGAGGGAGAGAGGAGAAGATGGAGACTTTATCTGGAGAAAAAAGCCTGAACTTGGGAGGAAGAGGGAGTAGAAATGGAATAGTTATCCTGAACCCTGATAGGTGGTGGAGAAGATTAGCTAGCTCATCCAGCTGCCTTGAGGGCACACAGCTGTGTGACAGGCATTGGTGAGTTGAAGATAACTACCTGGTACCTCAGGGCAGTAAGTAAGTAACTTGCCCAAGTCACACACTGGAATGGCAGAGCTGGATTCCACCCGGCTCCCTGACTTCATCCCTCTCCATGTCCCCACAGCTGTCTGTTCTGTGTCTTTCCCGAGGAAGGCGATGGAAACCAGAGCAGGAGCTTTCCATAACCAATCATTATAACTTGTCAGAGAGCCACGCTGCAGCTCAAATGGACAAGCGCGCTGTCATTCGCTGCCATATAAGGAAGCAGGCTAAACACCGTTTCTCCCACTACTGACTCCAGGGCTTACTCAAGGCAGTTAAGATGAGAATCTAGGCCTAGAGCAGTTTTTAAAAGAGAAGAAGAGAAAGAAAGCAGTCGAAATACTTCTGTGGGGTTTTCCCTGGTAGCAGAGGTCCTTTAACAAGCAGGTTTTACAACTTTTCCCCAACTCAAGGAGAGATGTTCTGAAATTAGGTATTGAAGGATTAGATTCTTTGTCCATATACCTTAAGCTGTTTTTAGTGTTTGATTGTCTCAAAGTTAGCTATTCAGAAGGCCAGGTCAGAGCTGATTCTGTGAAGAGGGGGTGGGAAGTCGAGGACTAGACTTGTCTGTGTAATGAGAGTCGCCTGGCCTGGCCAGCCAGTCTCAAACACAGTTATTTCTCAATCAGGCTTCATCTTTAAGTTTGACCTTTGCCTTAATAATCAGACACAGTGGAGACTTCAGAACAGGGCTGTGTACCTGACTTCATGGAGGAGGGAGACACTGAGGCATGAGCAATTGAAATTATTTTCTCAGGATCAGCCAATACAATCTTGCCATAGAAGTGCCTGACCTTTTGGGTAACTCAACGAAGAATTGCTTAGTCTTCCCAAGGAAAGAAACAAATCTATAATAATCCTGGTTCACTTCTCTTATCTCCCATCTTTGCCCAGACTGCATTTGGGGTGTTAGTTTTCCTGGGGCTGCTAGAACAAAAGACCACTAAGTGGATGACTTAAACAACGCAAACATATTGTCTTACAGTTCTGGAAGCTCAAAGTCCAATATCAGGGTGTCAGCAGGCTTGGTTTCTTCTAAGTGCTCAGAGGGAAGGCTGCCCCAAGGCTGTCTTCATGTTCAGGTAGCATTCTCCCTGTATGTGTGTCTGTGTCCAAATTTCCTTCTCTTATGAATTCACCAGTCACATTAGATTAGTGGCCACCCTAATGACCTCATTTTTAACTCGCCTACCTCTGTAAAGGCCCAATTTCCAAATATGGTCACATTTTGAGGTACAGAGGTTAGGACTTCAACGTAAGAATTTTGAGGGAGACACAATTCAACACATGTGATGCCCCAATTCAGAATGATAGTAGAAGCCCATACGGCATATTTTCTGAAGTCCTAAGTACCAAAGACTGTATTCCTGATGGCATTCCCTCTTCCCTCTAGGTCTGGGGAATGCTGAGCCAAAAGTCACTTCGCCTTTTGCACTTGGCCTTGACATTTACTCTCTGCTTTTTTGCAACACAAAATCCTGGTCCAGCAAAAAAGTCAAAAGAGTCTCTGAAATGACGCACTGCAGGGCCGTTTCATGTACTGCGGCCTATCTGCGGAAGCCTGAGAAACCACGGGGGCAGACAGTCTGGTATGCGGCCATCAGAAGTGGGGGAGGGGACCTGGGGGGGGAGGGGGGGACTCAGCCCAGGCTGACTGCCAGTCTGAGAGGCCCAGCACTAGGAGGAGGTGAGCAACTTCAGAGCAGCCGGCTGACCCAGGAGGCAACAACAAATGAGGCTGCCTATCCATGCACAGGGTGGAAGCAAGGATGGCGGTTTCCAGTCCTTTTTATACATGGTGATCATAACCACTGATCTCCAAATGCAGGGGACATACTAGAAGCCTACACATAGTTGTGCTGTGAATCATTTGCCTCTTGTCTCTGTTTCCTTCTAGCTCTTCTCCATCCATCCTTACATTTTATACACTTTTCCTGTCAATGGCCCTTCTATCATTATCCGCGTTTGGCATGGTTGGTTACACATGGCCCAGGCCATGTTATACCTTGTCTCCTTTTCCCCTTTTTTCTTCCACCACTGTCTCCTTTCCTGAAAGCTCTTCTTGGTGTCTGTTTCCCAGCCTTAGTTGTGATATGGACACTTCTTGCTGTCCTTGGCCAGAGGCGGTCTATGGAGAGGGTGATTGTATCATTATCCATATCAGGGAAAGAGGGAGCTAGTGAGAATTTCCCTAAGATAGCAGTTCTAAAAGGGGCCAGTCCCCAGTGATGCAGTTTCTGCCTCCATCCATCTCACTTCACCTAGCAACCCTCCCTCTGTTCCTGTACCTTAAACAACAACAACAACAAACTTTTAGGTCCTGATTCTTTTTTATTATCCACCCCAATATCCTTTATATATTTTTGTCCATGTGCGTTTCTATTTTCCCTTATCCCCTCCTCACTTCTCTCCTCCTTTATTCTGGGTCTTGTCTCACCATTTGAATTCCTCTTCCCCTTCCCTTCCTGCATCTCCAGGAGGCCTCAGCTGTCTGCCATACTACACACAGGACAGATTCCCTGCGCTTCTGAGACAGGTGCACACACATGCATACACATGCACGCACTACCACCATCAAATGTTACAACGTGATTTAGGTCTCACCTGAGCCCTTATTGGGGGACCCACTGCTCCAGCACCGCTTCCTGAGACTAGAACAATCCCAGCGCTGTGTAAGCAGCCATGCCTAAAACTACCATGCAGACATGTTCCGGACATGTGTCTGGGATCTTACAGGCCATGTGTCTGACATGTGTGCATGTTTACACTTAGAATTGAAAACCCAATGCTTGAAAAAGAAAACGATAGTTAAAGCTAACTGAGCATTGCCTCCAATAGGATTTCAGCAATCTGGGTTATTTTATTCTTTCCAGTAATATATACCAAAGGCCTAGCCATGGCTGCTATAGGTTTAGCATAAGCAGAAATAAACTTTGAGGCCAAAAGAAAGAATAAACATTGACTTAAGCCCCTTTCAAGTATAGTTCTTTTATGGTTCGGTCATCTGCAACTTCAGGTTCATTCTGAAGAATCACTTCCATTATCCATCGGGATCACGTGAGGGGACTGCAGCCCGAGCAAGGCAGCATGTTCCTCCTGCAGTTCACTGGACACCGGTCCCCAGATGTCTGACATACTTGACAGGGTGGCCCTGTGCCAGCTGGAAAAGGCTGTTCTTGTCCTTTTTATTGAGTTGTTTAATTACTGTAATAATTTGTTTTCTCTCCTTTTTTGTAAGTACCCTAACAATTAATGAATGGAAGAAAAACAGTGAAAGAAGATTCTTTATGAAAGGAAGTAGGGTTCTGTTGAAGTTCTGTCCCTCCTCCCTCTGTCCTTCCCTCCTTTTCCCCTCCTTTCCTTCTACCCCTTCTATCTATCCCTCCTCCCCCTCTCCCTCCCACTTTTCCTCCCCTTTCTATTTTTGGTTTCTTCTCTCTTGAGATTTATGCAGTTGGAAATGTTCTGTTTATGCTTTGACCATGATGGCTTTATGTCTCTCTTGCTTGGATATATCTTTTTTTTAAGATTGCTGATTTTCTTTTTAAAGGAAAAATCAAAATACTTCAACCACACTCTGCAGGGAAGGAATATAGTTTTGACGGTTGTGGAATGGGACTATCTACCAAGGAACGCTCTCTTACCCCCAAAAGGGTAGAGTGATTAAGTTGGCCAGCCTGGAACTGCTGACACACCTGTGTTTGAGTAAATAGGAAATGAGAAGTGTAGGAGAATCTTTTAAAATGTTTGTGCCTTTCCCTATTTCTGCTCTTAGATATGTTGACAAAATAAAACAATTACTCCTTCCATTGGGAATACTTTCTAGTTTGCTAGTTCTTTTTCCTGGGAGTGTTTGAAATGAAGTTTAAAGTTCTTGATATCTTGGCTTTTCTATTTTGCTAGGTCCTCAGATTTCAGGAGGTGATCTAACAGAAAAGTGTCCCAGTTCCTCCCTCATGTCCACAACTCAAAACCTGTCCCTTCCCTATAACATCCACATAAGGAGTGATGAGATCTTGAATATAAGGACACTTTTGGTGGTGTTATGTCTTTAAGACACTATTTTCCTTTCTTTTTCTTTTGAAATATGAAGACTTTTGCTGCTTGATTTTTTGGGGAACATGTAAGACATCCTATGTAATAAAGAAGTAATATGCAAATTAACCCTCATGCCCTCACAAGATGGCTGCCTACTACCAGGCTGGCAGGGGAGTTAGTGAGGGATGACCAAACAACTGAACAAGCAGGCTGCATGTGGTGATCAGGCCAGCAGGGGGGGTCATGAGGGGCAACCAAGTTGGCAGAGGGAGGCAGTTGGGGGCAACCAGGCCAGCAGGAGGGGCAGTAAGGGGTGACCAGGCCAGTAGAGGATGGGGAGCAGTTAGGGGCAACCAGGTCAGCGGGGGGGGGGCAGTTAGGGGTGACCAGGTCAGCAAGGGGGGGCAGTTAGGGGTGACCAGGCAGGCAGGTAAGCGATTAGGAGCCAGTGGTCCAGGATTGTGAGAGGGATGTCCAACTGCAGATTTAGGCCCAATCCCAGGCCTAAACCTGCAGTTGGACATCCCCCAAGGGGTCCCTGATTGGAAAAGGTGCAGGCTGGGCTAAGGGGTCCTCCCCCCCCCCCCCCCCCGTGTACTAATTTTGTGCACTGAGTCTCTAGTGTATTCATAAAGGACATTCTAGATTCAAAGTTTAGAATTTGAGATTCTCAGAAATGATCCCATGCATCAGGGCTTCAGTGGACTCCTTCTGGGGCTGCCCAACCCCTGTTTCAGACTTTCCTTTTTCTTTCTTTTTCTTTTTTTGCTTCTGGGGCAATTATAGTTCTTTCCCATCCTCGCCTTTAAAAGCAGTATTGACAATCATCTTGTTTGGAGACCACCTGAAACTTCGAAGTGCTGACAAAAGATGCCTAAGACAGATCACTATCCACTGGTAGCCTTTTCTGGAATGTAGTCAGGAAAGGTTTTTAAAGTTTTATCTAAAATTGAAGCATACAGCAAACACTTTCAGATTTTACTTAGAATCATGTCACCCTCAGATTCACTCAACTCGTCTTTCACTGGCATTTACATTTCTAATACGTGAGATCACATAGGTAAATTGTATGCTTTGTAATGTCGTTATTTTGATATCTGTAGCTGCATATATTAACATTTTTAAATGCTCTAGGAACTTAAGAGGAAGAGTAGAAGACACGCATGTTTGCTCCTAGCAAGTTGAACAAGCAATCAGACGGGTTGTTTATTTGTATTATTTTAAAATTACTTTTATTTTAGAATAGGTTTTAGATTTATAGGAGAGTTGCAGGAATATTACAGAGTTCTCTATACCCACACCCGATTCTCTTCTTGTTAACATTACTATGCACATCTGTAGCAACTAATGGAGCAATATCGATACATTATTATTAACAAAGCTCCTTACTTTATTTGGATCACCTTAGGTTTTGCCTAAAGTCCTTTATGTTTAAGCCCCTTAAAACAGAATCACGTTTTATTTATATGGTAAACATTTGTACCTTATGGATAAATTAATGGATAAAGTGATTGTCAGTAAAATGACAACAACGTTAAGAAAGTGACCTTGAGTGAAAATTGCGTAAGCAGACTCTTCTGGAACTCTTTTCTCTGGTCTCTGGTTTGATCCCCAGGAGGTCATTGGCAGATTCCTCAGCCTGCTCACCTGCTGCCAGGTGCTGGCGCCCTACAGCTGTTGGCTGAGGCTGGTCATTCCAGATAGACGGTAAGGTCAGCAGCACCTTGTACTCCCTCCCATTCTACAGGTTAAGGCAAATGCATAGTAAGTGTTCACCTGGCCGTGAGCTGCTGAAACTCTGCCCTTAAGTTGCACGGCACCACAGTGACTTGCAACAGCTTTGGCATTAATGAAGGTAAAAAGAAGGCCTGTCCATGTTTTCCCACATCTTGAAACCTATAGGATTTGTTTTCAAACACCACTACTAATGAAAAATATCTTGCTTTATAGAAATCATCTCAACAGAATCCTCCCAGGTACTGAGCTTCCACGCATTCTTTGAAATATGGGTGAGCAGCAGACGGTAGAAAAAAAATCTGTTTAATTCAGTTGTTGCTTTTGAGCAACTTGATGGTGTTAGGCAGGTAACTCAATCTTCTGGAGCCTCAATTCTTCTGATGAAGGGGTTGAATTAGATGTGATCTCTCCTTAGGCTACCTCGTTTGGATTTGTGGTTTTAAAACTGTCCCGCTTAAGGCTTATTGCTGTCTTTGTATCGAGTTTACTTTCTTAACGTTGTTGTGATTTCACTGACCATCACTTTAAAGAGAAGAACAATTAATTTTAGTTTAACTAGTAAGCACAAATGAGTTGTCTTCAGGGTAACTAGTTATTTGATTTATAACGGTTTGTTTTTAAAGTTTACTTTTTGTGTAGAGACACAATATAACACATGCAATGGAATCGATAAAGATGAAAATATCTAATGATGAGGAAATGTAGCTATCATCCTTGGTATCTTCATGTCAAAAAACTTATTTGGAGGAATCTACTTACCAATGAGTGAAACTAATATTTCTGACTCAGAGGTAGTCCTTACAACCTCCTCATAGAAACAATATCAGCACTTTGTACTGGTTATCTAAGTATATGCTAAGCAGGTAAGAGATACCTTTCATGAAAGGAATGATTGAATTGACTCTCAAATGGGAAGACATCAAAAGGCAGGGAAGAGAGTAAAAAGTTCAGGGCTTGGGGTACAAATGGTTACTAGGGTTAGCCATCTGCTTTAGTCTTCCTCGTTCCACATGTAGCTATATAGTTTACATAAAGTATCTCTCCAGAGGATCAGAAAAAACAGATTTATGGAACCAGATGTGAGTTAGCATTTCTACAGGTGTGGCTCTGCAGCTGAAAGAACATGTTGTACTAGGGATGGAGTTTCTCATTATGTAATCAATATAAATTACCACTGGACTTTCACAGAGGTTGATAAAGCAAACATGTGTCATTTGGATTGACCTCTGGTACATGAAAGAAAGTGGCTTCACTTGGGGCACAACGTGAAAAAATGCACTCTTTAGTATTTTTATAAAAGACTTGGTAGCCAATACCATCAGGGTGATCAGGCAAAGCAGTTCCAGTTTGCACGCAGAGGAAATAGCTGGTGAATAGGTGGAAGTCGTGTTTATGTGTTTTCCTTCATCAAGAAAGACAAGGAACAATTCATAAATATTTATAAAGTCTCTCATATCAGATAGGCGAGGGCCAAAAGGATGAAAATGATTAGAAGACTGGTGAAAAACAATAACACACAGAGGAAAGATGAAAAGAAGTAGAATTGGTTGAACTAAAGAGGAAATATCTCATTTAAAGTGGCAGAGACAGCCAGGTCTAAAGTCAGGCCTATAAAAAAGATTAACTTGGGCCAAGGGTGAGTAGCTCAGTCGCTTAGAGTGTCAACCAGTACTTCGAGATTGTGGGTTTGATCCCTGGTTAGGGCATATACAAGAATCAACCAATGAATGCATGAATAAGTGGGACAACAAATCTCTCTCTCTCTCTCTCTCTCTCTCTCTCTCAGCATCAATAAACTAAAAAAAAAGATTAACTTGGTAAATTGCAGAGCATTTACATAAAGAGTAAAAATGTTTATTAATTTTGTGTCAAGTAACACAAATGGTTTCATCTTATTTAAAATTTTTTTCATGATTTTATTTTTCAATTACAGTTGACATTCAATATTATATTTTTGTTTCAGGTGAACAGCATAGTAGTTAGACAATTATACAATTTATGAAGTGGTCCCTTTCACAATTCTAGTTACAACCCGGCACCATACATAGTTATTAACAATATTATTGACTGTATTCCCTATGCTGTACTCTATATCCACATGACTATTTTGGAATTACCAATTTGTACTTCTTTTTTAAAAAAAAATTATCTTTATTGTTAAAAATATTACAGATGTCCTCTTTTTGACCCCCTCAACCTTACTCCCTCCTCCCCCTATGCCTTCATCAGACTGTTGTCCATGGGTTATGCATATATGCATGTAAGTTCTTTAGTTAAGCTTTTCCAGTGCCCCCCTACTATTCCCCCTTCCCACTGAACTTCATCAGTTTCTATGCTTCCATGTTTCTGTTTCTATTTTGTTTATCAGTTTATTTTGTTCATTAGATTCTACATATAAGTGATATCATGTGATACTTATCTTTCTCTGACTGGTTTATTTTGCTTAGCACAATACTCTCCAGGTCCCTCCATGCTGTCTCAAAGGGTAAGACATCCACCCCTTCTTTTTGCTGCTGCATAGCATTCCATTGTACCACAGCTTTTTGAAAAATATATTTTTATTTATTTCAGAGGGGAAGGGAGAGGGAGAGAGAGATAGAAACATAAATGATGAGAGAGAATCATTGATTGGCTGCCTCTTGCATACCCTCTACTGGGGATAGAGCCCACAACCCGGGCATGTGTCCTTGACCGAAATTGAACCCACGACCCTCACTCCACAGGCCAACCTTCTATCCACTGAGTTAAACCTACTAGGACTACCACAGCTTTTTTATCCACTCACCTACTGATGGGCACTTGGGCTGTTTCCAGATTTTAGCTATCGTAAATAGCGCTGCTTACATTCTTTCCGATTGGCATTTCAGGATTCTTAGGATATATTCCTAGAAGTGAAATCTCTAGGTCAAGTGGCAATTCCATTTTTAATTTTTTGAGGAAACTCTATACTGTTTTCTATAGTGGCTGCACCAGTCTGCATTCCCACCAGCAGTGCACTAGGGTTCCCTTTCCTCCACATCCTCGCTGGCACTTGTTTGTTGATTTGTTGATGGTAGCTATTCTGGCAGGTGTGAGGTGATACCTCATTGTCATTTTAATTTGCCTCTCTCTGATGATTAGTGATTGAGCATTTTTTCATAAAGCTCTTGGCCACCTGTACGTCCTCTCTGGAGAAGTGTCTACTTAGGTCCTTTGCCCATATTTCTAAATTGGATTGTCTTCCTTTGGTTAAGTTGTATGAATTCTTTATATATTTTGGAAATTAACTCCTTATCTGATGTATCATTGGCAAATATGTTCTCCCATACCATGGACTCCCTTTTCATTTTCATGGTGGTTTCTTTTGTATTGCAGAAGCTTTTTATTTTGATGTAGTCCCATTTGTTTATTTTTCTCCTTAATTTCCTTTGCCCTGGGAGATGTATCCACAAACATATTGCGAAAAGAGATATCTGAGACTTTGCTGCCTTTGGTTTCTTCTAAGACTTTTTTGGTTTTACCACTCACATTTAAATCTTTTATCCATTTTGAGTTTATTCTTGTGAATGGTATAAGATGATGATCTAGTTTCATTTTGTTTACATGTACCTGTCCAATTTTCCCAACACCATTTATTGAAGAGACTGTCTTTACTCCATTGTATGCTTTTGCCTCCTTTGTCAAATATTAATTAAGTGTAATGGGTTGGGTTGATTTCAGGGTTTTCTGTTCTGTTCCATTGGTCTATATGCCTGTTCTTGTGCTAATATGAGGCAGGTTTGATCACAATGGCTTTGTAATATACTTTGGTATCCAGTATGGTGATTCCTCCTACTTTGTTTTTCTTTCTCAAAATTGCTGTGGCTGTTTGGGGGTCTTCTTTTGTTTCCATATAAATTTTTAGAGTATTTATTCTAGATCTGTGAAATATACCGTTGGTATTTTCATAAAGATTGTGTTGAACCTATAGATTGCTTTGGGTAGTATGAATGTTTTATTGATGTTAATTCTTTTGATCCATGAACATGGTATATTTTTCCACTTGTTTATAACTTCCTCTATTTCTTTTTTCAATGTCCTGTAGTTTTCTGAGTAAAGGTCTTTTACCTCCTTTGTTATGTTTATCTTAGGTATCTTAATATTTTTGTTGCTATGATAAATGGGATTGTTTTTTCAGTTTCTCTTTCTGACAGTTCATTATTGGTGTATAAAAATGCCATCGATTTCTTGGTACTCATTTTGTAATCTGCTACATTGCCAAATTCACTTATTAAATCTAGTAGTTTTTTTGGTGGAGTCTTTAGGGTTTTCTATGTACAATATCATGTCATCTGTGAATAATGACAGTTTTACTTCCTCCTTTTCAATTTGGATGCCTTTTATATTTTTTTCTTATCTGATTGCTATGGCTAGGACTTACAGTATTATATTGAACAAGAGTGGTGAAAGCGGACATCCCTGTGTTGTTTCTGTTCTGAGGGGAAATGGTTATATTAGGAATCCTGTGCATTGGCTCAGTTTCATGATCACTTGAGCGGGAAGTGTCCAAGAGTACTGGCTGTGTGTTTTGTGTGTGCCCTCCTGTTGCAGTTGAGCCTTGATTGTTGTTGGCATGTCAGTGGGTAGGATGACTAGCTGTGAGGATTGGTGATGACCACAGCTCAATAGGACTGACGCCACAGATCAGGGTTTGCCTCAGCAGGGTCTGCTCCCTGCCAAAATCTCCCTTTGGGTGAGCCAAATTTAGAGCTAATCAGATGGTCTGAAGATGGCCATCAAGTGTGTTGGTTCTGGAGGGACTCTGATGCAGGTCAATGTCAGTTGCTGCCTGTGACTAGCTCAGGGCTACCTGTTAAGGGTTACAAAATGATCTGTGGCTTGTAGCTGCCTATGCTGGGTCTGGATGCACATTGGGGCGGGTGGGGGGGAGGAGAGGAGGGACATACTGAAAACCAAGATTGACTCCCACGAGTGCCGGGCCTGAAGAATGTCAGCAAAATGCCCAAGGGCCCCTGAGACCTGCCACTGCTTGTTGGCTTCCCATAAGGCTCAGCTGCTAAAAGATCCTCTGGCAGAATGCAAGTTGGATGAGACAGGGTCTCAGGGAATCACTAGGGTGGGGCAAGTGATGTTCATCAGGTTGATATAGATTCAGATTTGGTGCCAGTACTGTGCCTGAGGCTACTCAGCAAAAACCTTAAGGCACACCAAGACTAGCTGCCACCTGCCTGGGGCCTCGAACCTTTGTGGTGGGATAGGGTCTTAGGAATTTATCAGGGTGGAACTAGTGGAGTTCACCAGCTAAAGCAGATTCAGAATTAGTCATGTTGGGGGAGAGCTCAACACAGGGACAATGCCAGCCATCCCTCTAGCTCTCACCCTGAATCCACACTTCTCAGTTTATCTCTGTTTGTCTCAGACACCCCCAAGCTGGACAGAATTTCTGAAGAGTGTTTTAGGAAAGACTGCAATACAGGCCTAGGATGGTTGCCACCAAAATAGCCTGATCATGGGCAACTTGGGTGGAGTGAGGTCTCAGGAGTCATCAGGGTGGAACTAGTGAATTAGTGGAACTAGTTTACCAGACTAATGCAGGTTTATATTTAGCTTTGTGGGGAGAGAACTCAACACAGGGTCATTGGCAGTTGTCCTTCCAGCCATCATCTTGAAGCCACACAACTCAGTTTCTCCTTGTATAGCTCTGGCATGCCTCGAGCTGCTCTTTGCCAGAACCCAAGGTGAGTGTCTGCAAGCGAGTTTTTATCTGGGCCTTTAGGAGCATGATTGGGATTCTAGCAGCCTCTGTCTTACCTGGATAAATGGAATCCCCACTGATTTTTCACAGGAAGCTGTTATGTGGGCTCCTCTTGCCAGCACTGGTGTCTAGGCTGGGTTGATTCTCCTTGCTTTTTAGAGAAGACCTCTACAGCTGAGGTATCCCTACATGTGGGTTTGGGGCCAGCTCATTTTACATCTTCACCCCTCTTACCAGTCTTGACGTGGATTCTTCTTGATATCCTTCATCATAGGACTTCTTTTCAGTTTATCTTCAAATAGTTACCCAGGTTGGTTGTTCTATAATTTGCTGTAATTTTGGTGTGGTCATGGGAGGAGGTGAGTACAAATGTCCTCCTGCTCTGCCATTTTTATCAGAAACTGTTTTGAACACTGCTATTTGATTTCTCATTTGCTTAACGCTTTTTTGAATGAACTTTGTTGTTCAAATCTCTATAGTAAAATCTCTTAATCTATTAACTTCCAAGAGAGCTGTGTCAATTATATACTACAGAAATTGTGAAGCTGTCATTTCTACTTTAAAATTAGCCATCATTGTTAAAATTAGTCACATGTTTCAAGGCTATGTTGTTTGATACACATATGTTCATGATTTTTAAATCTTCCTGATAGGGAATTTCTTTTATCATTAATTCATCTTAAATTCTATTTTGTCTGCTAGCAATGCTCCTACAACATTTTTCTATTATTATTTACTTATTATATAACTATAAACCTTTTGTTTTTTAATACTTCTGTGAATTATTTAAAATGGATCTCTCATAAATAATAGGTAGATAAATTTCTAAATATAGTAAGAGAGATTTCTATTATTTGATATACAACCTACAATATAAAAATGTTACATTTTTATCTCCAATAGTAGAAAGTTAATTCTAACATTAGTAAAGCCACATAGTCAAGACCATTTGATATTGGTGTAAGAATAGACAAATAAACCTGTGAGACAGAAAAGAAACTGCAGAAATACACACCATCTTCTCATCTTTCCAACATCATTATAACTGTATAAATATTGCTGCTAACTGACTACATAGTATACTATGATTACATATTATGTTTTATACTACTACCTTCCTCCTCTTTCATGACAGTTTCCTGTCATTAAAGTGACATCAACTCTTTTCAATATGGTCAAACAAATTAGGTGATTTTTTTAAAAAAAATATTCTTCTTGGAAACTTCTTAGGATTCTCTAGGTTTGTTGCATATCTAGCTGTTCAAAATCTTTACTTTACAGTCATCTTAGGAATTTCCTTCCTAGGATTGAGAAGAATTTCTTTTGCATGTGTACTGAAATCTGAATCCTCTGTTTCCTTGATCCCATTATTCCTATTTCTTTATACCCCCATTTTGATGGAAAAGATTATCTAGTAACTTCCTGAACATGGGTACAGAGGAGACAAAAGTTTTTAATGTTTTTGATTTAGCTCATACTTTGATTAATTATTTGGCTGGGCATAGAATTGTAGGCAGGAAATTATTTTCTCTAAAACTTCTCAAAATGTACCTGCATTATCTTCTAGATTTCAATGTTGATCTTAAGAAGTCTGATGCCATTTGGATTCCTAAATATTTGTATATTCCATAGTTTTTTCCTCTGTAGAAGTACATAAAATCTTTTCTTTTTATTTAATATTCTGAAATTTTAATATTCTGAAATGACCATGCTTCCTGGTATCATTTGGATTTTTACTCATTCTGTTGAATACTTAGTGGGCCTGGTCAATCTAGAAAAATACATCTTTTAGTTATAGGAAATTTTCTTTTATTGTTTTGGTGATAATTTTTTCCCTACTATATTCTGTGTCTTCTCTCTCTTTTCTGGATCTCCTAAACTGATCTTTTGATTTTGTATTTTCTTAAATAATTATTTTTACTTTTCGGTATCTTACGATAATATCTGAGAGGTTTCCTTAATTTTGGCTTTATATTGTTTTTGACCTTAATATTTTTAATTTCCGTTAGTTCTTTTGTTGTTTTTGTTTAAGATGTTCCTTTTTATAATATACTGAGTTTTTTCTCTAAAAAGACAATAATTTTTTTCCAGAAATACAATAATTCTCCTATCTCCTTGGAAATATCATTCGTATTTTTAAGTGCTTTTCTGTTCCTGCCTCGCCTATATTTTCTCTGGTGTTCCTATTTTCTGTTGTTTGTGCTGGTCTCTGTTTTTCATTCTTTCCTCAGAATCCTAGTGATCCCTGGCTGGCTGTCCATATATAGGTCTAAAGCAATAAAACTGATTAGAAGCTTTGGGCACAAGGGCACTAATGCGCTAACTGGCAGGAAATGGGTCAGTGTTTTTTTTTAAAGAACAATCATTAAATATCTGTATCTCTATATCATTTTCCTTGAACAAGTTTATCCAAAAATGACTTTCACAGTCTCTTCCTAGTGGTAGAAGGCTAAGTCCCAGCATTCTGAGAAGTCCTAGGGCATTGCCTAGATTGTAAAGGCATCCCCCTGGGCTAGTTTCCTATTCGCCTTCCCTGGTCCCTGTCAATTTCACCATTTTTAGATTGTGTTTCACAATTCTTGGCTGGAATTTCTAAGCAGGTAGTTTGGATTTGGATCTCATTCCCTCACACAGAAAGAAGTTTTCTCCTCAGCCCTTAGTTTATCTCTTGATAATAGTTTGCTTCCCCATCGGTAGGCTCCATGGTTAGAGTATTACTATTTCGGCTCATAGAAAGAACATAACCTTCCTAGCTCTTGGCTCTATGCAGGATCCCAGTTGTAGTTTTCTGCCACGTCATCAATGAATGCTACCTACCACACCTTTAATTCAGACTAACCTTTCTGCCTTTGAATTCTCTCTATATTCTGTAACCTAAAGATGTTTTTCTCTTGCTTTCAAGCTGATTTAAGTGTTTCTATATGTTTTTCTTACTTTTTCTCTGCAACATGTATGTGTTTGAAGCCAAGTAGGAACACTTCTGGGATCTGCTTAGTCCACCACGTTGAACAAAAATGCAACATGGCAGACAGAGTAATTGAATCTAAATTCTTGTCTCTTAGAGCACTGAGTAAATGACAATCTTAAGGTTGTTTGTGTGTGCTATCAATCCTTAGCCGTTGAATTTTATGTATTAAAAGGCTTTCCTATTAGAATTCTTATAGTATTTATTTTTCTGTGTGTTGTATGTCAATTAATTTAAGTCACTAGATAAACTGGTAATTTTGGGATGTTAGCCAAATGGGAAATATTTTTTCAGATAGTTTTTCTTATCACAACGTGGATCTTACATAATAGATCTGATAGATAATACATATAAAACTGAATGCTTTGGAATATCCCAGTAGCCACTGCGTCCTTTTTTTCCTTTTTTTAGCTTTCAAATTTTCATCTCTCTCTTCATTCAGTTTGCATTATCAATTAAAGAAAATTGTATTAGCCTAGTGCAGATTTAGCCTTAAATATATTTTGAAAGATAATCTGTTGCCTCCTGAGATGATAAGTATGGTGGGAGAAAGATACTGAGAAAGGCAATGTTCTGTATTTATGTGCAAGTAGAGAATCACCATGATGGTCAGAAGAGCTAGTCCTGGCCCTTCTATTTTTCCACGCTCAACCTCTTAAATAGGAGTGACTTTTCTAGTGGGAGAAATGGAAATCTTATTCCTTGAGGATTATGAGGAAAATGCGATCTGGAGATTGTATATATATATATTAAAGTATTAGCTTAACCATACCAAATTCTTTTTATAATAACACTAGAGGCCCAGTGCATGAAATTTGTGCACAGGTAGGGTCCCTAGGCCTGGCTGGTGATCAGGGCCGATTGGGGCCTTCTTTCCAGCTGCCAGCCAAGGCCTCCCTTCCCCAGCTGCTGGCAGGGGCCTCCCTTCATTCTGCGCCACCCCCTGGTGGTCAGCACACACCATAGTGAGCAATCAAGCTCCTGGTTTCCTAGTCAAACTCCCGAGGGGATACTTTGCATATTAGCCTTTTATATAAATATATAGAGAGAGATTTTATATATATAGATGGCTGGTTATTAAGAAGTCTCAATTCCTTGAGGATATAAAGATAAATGATTTTATATATTTCCTTATTAGTACCCTTAACTGCTCTATGTCAAACTTCCTTTATCACTAGGCACAGGAGTCTCTTAATTTTAAAACTGAAATTTCGACTCATATCTGATTCAAAGCTCTTCTTCCACCTCCACCCCATTGTCCCTAGGAACAGAGTCTAGTGGCTCACAGTTGTAGGGCTGTGGCTCTTGTACAACTTTCCATTATTCATTCCAGTGAATAACCTGGAGGGAGAAGAAGAGGAAGCCAAGGTGTCTCCTCGACTTCCCACAGTAACTGGTTGTTGCAAAATGACCTAACTAATTGCCTGGCTCTTTGTGAGGAATGTCTATAGTTTCCAATGATTAGATATAGGTCTTGCTTCCTTCCAGATAAGTTCAATGCTACATGAGTGGTGAGTTACAATGGGGACAAGTCTCAGAGATTAAGCTCTGCACACGTGCAGTCATTCATTCATTACCCAGCAGCACAAAGACAATTTAAAAACTTGTTCTGTATGCTTGGGAAAGTTCTCTCTGTCCCTTTTATTGCTATGATAAGCACCTTATGCATAAGGGTCACTCCCTGAAAATGTTATGATATTCTGATGGCAGCAGGATCAGCTTCTCTCCTAGCCAGGTGCAAATAGGTCACTCCAATGGGCATAATCCGAATACAACCCTCGATTTAGGGCACTCTTCCAGATCAGGGCTTGCCAGATTCTTAATCCTGCTACACACAAGGATGGAGATGCCTGTACAAGCATTTATAGCCAACCAGTCACAGATATTGAACATTCATCCATTTGCCAAGTGAAACACTATTTCTATATCCTTTATTGCTCTTTAGCAGACCTTCAGGTATGAATTTAGATAGTGGTATTTAAAACATCAATCTTATGCTTTCTGGAGTGTGTACCCCTAACTAAAGTCCTGCACATGGTAACTAAGAATAGAATCTAGGTTCCAGATCAGAGTTAATTTATACACACATGTATACACTGTCCACACTGCAATACTTAAAAATGCATTTCAAATGACACAACACTGAGCTAAGTCTTTGAATACAGGTGATGAGGCACTCATTCCCAAGGGATAAAAAAAAAGTAGTTACAGATTTTTTAGATTAAAATAAAATAATAATAAAATAGTACAAAATAGGGGGAAAGACCAACTCATATGAAAATCTATATTTTTACTAAAGAAATAATATGAAGGCTAGGATCAGTGAGGATTTTATATTCCTCCAAGCCTCCTACTTTCGAGCTAAAATCACCAATGAAACTTCATGTATAATTTTGGGGACACAAATAATATATCTGCTACCAATCTTGCTCCTGGCCTTTGACTGACATTGCTAATTAAATAGCTTCAGAATTCTTTTCAACTTAGTTTTCCAAGCAGCTGAAGCTGGTAGATTAGAATTGATAGACAGGGGAGAACTGGGTGCAGGGCAAAAGGCATGGAGTCTCTACTGTCAGACTTACGTAAAATACGGAACCCTTTTGAGCTTCCATTTCCTCCCCTGTAAAGAGATGGAGATGGGTGTTATAAGAACTAAGTGAAATAATATAAATAACTTAGCGCAGAGCCCATAGAGGTTCAATAAATGTTAGTTCTCTCCCCTCATAGCCATAATTCCTCCCCCTTCCTACCCTCTGAGCTGATATATGTTACTTTTAGCTCATGTCTCTTCCAGGTGAACACCTTCATCTAGAACAAAATGTACATTCAGCAGGGTACAGTTGTCTCTGTTTTGACTGTCAGTTTTAGTCATGTCTGTCGTTTTTTATTTTCCAACATGAAAAGAGAGGTTTAGAGTAGTCACATTGGAAAACAAAGAAAATAAGATTAAAATTCCCTTAACTCAGCTTTGGAGCCACTCAAATATTAATGCCTTGACAGCTTAGTCACAATTGCAGAAGGCTTGGAGCCAACATTTTGCTTTGTATTACTGAGGTGATGAGAACATATCTTCATTGCTAAAAAAAAAATTAAGTTATACAGACAGAAATGGGACATGGGAGCCAAATTCCACAAGAACACCCTCGAGTTTAAGGCCTTTCCCCCCATCTTTTGACAATATTTATAAAACCAAAGACTATAAAGTTTTAAAAGGAATCTTGGATGGCTTACAGATATAGTAAGGTCACCCAAATACTTACTAGATATTGCATTTTTATAAAAGGTTTTAAATCGATGAATATTATTCTCAGAAGTAGCATAAACTTAAGAATCACAATGCTTACTAAAAGTAAACATATTATGACTAGTTGTCAATTGCTGTCTAATCAGCCCAATTGGCCTAATCCTGCATTTTTAGCACATGAGCTTAAATCCTGTCCATATGAAATAAATCAAATGGTTGAGATGGCCAATGGTACAATGGTTTACTCTCAGCTGTCTTAATTGTTTACTCTCAGCTGTTTTCTAAATACTCTCAGTTTCTGACATACCACACCTTTAAACTGCCAGATTTTGCTTGGGGAGTGGAGGACCTATTCTTTCTTTCCCCAGTTGGTTATAGTTATAGCATGATTTATTTATAAGAATATGTGCTATGAACTCACTATCAGTAGGACTGATGCATGTTGTTTTTTTCCAGTAGTTAATATACTCTTGCCCAGCACCTTAGGACAACAGTGTGCCTTCTGAGATGCTTTATGGGGGTGAGAAGCTAGTCTGCAACCACTGAGCAGGCTAATGAGAGGATCAAACCATTGACTTCTTCCTGGGAGCTCTCCCTTGTGGTGGAAGAAAGCTTTCTCTTTTCCCGCACCCAAGTGTGTGCCAATTTTTGAAACAATGACAGTAATGAAACCCACAGCTTACCTAAGAAGTCTGCCATGGCCTTCGTTCTGTTCTCAGCCTTTGCATTCTCAGCCTGTGAGGATCTCCCCATTCTCTTTTAGCTAACAATGCAGTGGTAGGTGTGTGTGGGCAAGCTTCCTGGGCAGCTCCTGGCCCATGCAGGAATGACTTACCACCAAGATTGCATACATGTTTCCCCTAGAACATGTCTGTCAACATGAGCTGTCCAGCTAAGAAGCCTGTTTCTTTGGTCTTAGGTACTTTTCCAGTCACTCTCTACTGATTGAAAGTCAGTCCATATTCAACTCACATATCAGCACCTCCTCATTGTTCTAGTCAGAATGAATGCTTCTCCTCCTGAGTTCCCACAGCTTGATGTCTGTATATTATCTCTGACCATCAGGGTGTACTATTATTGTTCCCTCTACTTCACAATCAGGCAAGAACAAGCTCCATTAACCTCTATATATCCTGTCTTCACTGCCAAGCACAACCTCAAGCACTAGATCAAAAAATGCTGAACTAGATTCAACTAATTGAAGATAGGAATGTTCATTGATACTGTATTAACTTTTCTAATATTATCCTACCTGCCTGGAAATTTTACCTGGGGAGAGGGGTTGCCAAGGACAACCAGAGTTTTGTAAACACACAGGCTGATAGTGTGGATTGTTCAAAAAAGTTACTTAGGATGCTCTGAAATTGTCCCTGCTCACTCCTCACCAACCTTCGTCCTGATTGAAAACTTTCAAAGAAGGCTCTCCATCCAAGAGACATCGTTAAGAACCTTCTATTTATTTTATGAAATCTCATCAAACTAGCCATGGATGCATTTTCATCACACTTGAAGTTTAATTGACTGATAGCTCAGACATGATGGAAATACTTAGGTTATCTTAAATTGCATTTAAACAAAATCATTTACGAGTGGTCTGTTAAAAATGAGCTTCTTAGATGGGCTATTTTTAATGTTTCCTAAACATTAAAACTATAGTGTGCCAATGTTCCCTCTTTGCCTGTCACTTCAGAAACCCATTTGGACATGTTCTCTCCCTGATCTGGTCTCTTGCCCTACTGGCTACAGAGTAGTGCGTTTTTGTTTGAAAGGGTCAAAACATTCAAAATCTGACATCCAAAATATGTGCTTATTTTTTTCCCTGGAGTCAAAACCCCTGAAGTATAAATTCTTTTTAAATGAAGAAAGCAGTGCCAAAAGGAATGAAATATTTTTGGTCCCTCTCCAAAACAGAGAGATAGCACTGAAACAGGAAGTGGATGATTTAAATATCCACTCGGCATCTTGGCAACATATTTATGTTTAAGGGACTTAAGGTTAAAAGGTTTTAGTCTGGCCTGGGAACACTCTATCTTCCCCTCGGGCTTGGAGCTTTGGGGAAAACTTTTAAGCACTTATTAATATTTGCCATTAGCCATTTTTCTAAGACCAGACTGTAAATGGGAATGTCATAGGACAGTGTTCCTGGCATATGCAGTATTACTCTGCTGCTTCTTTTGATTATCATTTTAGCTTGGTATGGTGGAATGTTGTTTTACTTTCTATAAAGAAAAAAGAAGACCGCAGTTCCCAGTTCTTTTAACTACTTCTCTCAAAGTTGGAACTACACAGAGCAAGCAGAAGAAAAACTTAATTTATTTAATTGTGTATATGCTGTTCCTAAGGACTATTTAAGGGCCCATCCTCCAGGAAATTTCCCCTCATTCCTGTCTGAGTTACATGCCTCTTGTGTTCTCACAAGAGCACATGTCCATACCACCATCATTTCTTGTCTTTTCCTTACTTTATTTTTTCCTCCTCCCTTTCCTTCCATTTCTCTCCTTTCCCCTCCCTCCCTTTTTCATTCTTTCACGTAGTAGCTTGTAGGCCACTTGCTGAACTTTGGATTTTATTCTATACTAGAGGCCCGGTGCACGAAATTCGTGCACGGGTAGGAGCCCTAGGGCTGGCCGGCAATCAGGGCTGATCCGGGTTTTCTGGCTGCCAGTGGGGCCTTCCTTCCCCAGCTGCCAGCCAGTGCCTTCCTTCCGGGGTGCTGGCTGCCAGCCAGGCCTTCCTTTGTTCCATGCTGCCCCCTGGTGGTCAGCGCATGTGATAGAGAGTGATTGAACTCCCGTCTTCCGGTCAGACTCCTGAGTGGACACTGTGTGTGTGTGTGTGTGAATCAGGAAGCAATTGGAAAGTTGTGACTTAGAGTTTACATCTGGCTTCTGTGTTGAGAACAAAATGGCGGGGTGAGGGGGCTGTGGGGAAGCTGATGTAACTGAAAGATAATGATGGCTCAGGCTAGGGTCGTTCTGGTGGAAGTAGCGAAAAACAGTCATAGTCTAGATATGCATTTTGAACATGGGTCATCAGGATTTGCCAATGAATTAGAGTGAAAGAGAAAGAGGCAGTGGTGTTCTGGAGCCAGCTCATTGGGGCTTGTGGGAACTGATAGTTAAATCTTTAGGAATTTGGTGAGCCAGTTGTTAAACACAAGCCATATCACAAATTAAATTATGTAAACTTCTAGTTAAATATTATATTAAAACAAAAGGTAATACATACTAAAAATTGATCACTCCCTAATTATTTACTACATTTACAATTATTTGTGCCCTTGAAATTATTTATATCCTTTGTTTCTGCATCGTGGAAACACGATATTAAAAAATGAGCTCAAGGTTTTTGGTTTAAGAAACTGGAAAATGGAGTTTTCATTTGCCAAGTTCAGGAAAAATAGAGAAAGAGGAGATGTGGGCGTGGAAATCAGTAGTTCAGTTTGATATATTTCAGATCAGATATGACAATTATATACCTGATTGGACCTGTTAAATAGGCAGTTGGATGTATAAGTCTGGGGTTCGAGGAGAGATCCTAGGTGAAGATATACATATATTTGAGAGTCCTCAGCATTTGCTTGATATTTAATGCCAAGAGACGAGGTGAGATCAGGGCAGTTAGTTAGATAGAGAAACACAGTCCAGGACAATTTCTGGAGTGCTCCAACCTTAAAAGATCAGAATGAGGACCAGGAACCAGCAGAGGAGACCGAGAAAAACAGCTAGTAATAGAAGGAGAAGTAGGAGGATATGATGTGCTAGAAGCCTAATGAAGGAAGGACTTCCAAAAGGAAGAAGTGATAGACTGTCAGATGCTAATAGGTTATATAAGATAATAACTGAGACTTGATCATTGGATTTAGCAATGTAGAAATATTAACGATCTTGAAAAAAAGGTGGGGGGAAAATCCTGATCAGTAGAGACAACTCTTACCAGAATTTTTGCTGAAAGAGGAGGAGAGGGCTGGAATAGTTGCAGGCGAGTCATGCACCTTCAGTTCTTTTTTTCTCTTCTTAATATAAGAAGAGATATATGTAGGTATGCTTGTATGATGATGGCAATAATCCAGGGGAGAGAGGTACACTGATAATGCAGATGGGACAGTTGGCTAGAACAATAGCCTTTGGGTAAGGTGTCAGAGGATGGAAGCCAGATTGTAAGTGGAAGGGTTGGCCTTGGGTAGGAGCTTGGACAAAGAAGACTTCATTGCAGCAGGAAAGAAGTTTACATTATCTGGATTCAGCTTTACATCAATTGGAAAAGATGGTGGTGGGAGCCTGTGAAGTTTTCATCTGATTGCCTCCATTTTTTTTAATGAAGTTGATCAGCTGAGCATAGGAGAAAAGGCGGTTTGGGAGGTTTTAAAAGAGAGGATATTTGAACTTGGGAAACACAGAATTACCAGATAGCACTAAGGACCCATGTGACATTAATGATAATGAATTTTAAGTAAAACAAGTCAGTTTGCTGTGAGTTTCCCTGCAGTTGGGTTCAGCTGCCAGCTGCTATACCCAGTAGTGTTTTAGAGTGATGAATTATCGGAAACATCATCTGGGAAAGGAGGTGGATAGCTGAGGTATATTGAAGGACAAGATCATTGCAGGAAATGAGCTCAAGAAACTAAGAAGCCAAGGTATTAGAAGGATCACGTACATGACTATTTGAAATCACTAAGAATTATGGCAGACATTGTATTGAGAAAAGTTACAACCAGGAGCTAAAACCGTCTAGAAATAAAGGGGAGTAATGTATGTATTAGTAACGGACTGAAGCAAGGAGGGGTCGTGGGTAGTATTTTAGAGAAAAAATAAGGGGTGAAAAATGGCAAAGAGGAGTAAGGAGGACATCTCCTCCATCTCCAGGCTCTATGGTACAAGGGTACGGATGCCAGAAGGACTGTAAATTGAAAGGAGATATAAGAAACACGGTGTTGGACAGAATATTCAAAGAAGAGTTTAAGATATAGGGTCTTAGCAGATGACTGATCCTGAGTTCTAGAAATGTCAGGAAGGTGTATGATGTGAGAACAAAGCAGGAGACGTATAGAGCCAGTTGAACATGGGAATATGGGTGATGCAGGAGGATCTGGAAGTCTTGGGAGTCTGTGGAATATAGGACATGGTACTGTCAGTCCTGATGGTCTCACATGCGGGCTGTGATCATGAGAGTGAGACTGTTTTGAAGAGGGAGGGATTTCCTTTCAGGAACATGGAGAATTCTGGGTGTGTGTTTTTTCACTCCTGCTGAGAGCTCAGTGGGGGTTTGGGGAGTGGTGGTTGACTAGAGCACACAGGGCTGTAGAGACCACCTTCACTCCTGCATAACAATCATTCCCTCTTTTCAGCACTTATCTCACCATGGTTTAATAACCTGTTTACTTGACAGTCTTCCTCACAACTTGAACTTTATCTGTCTCATGTCTGTATCCCTAACCCTGGAATTCTACTGTAATAAGCTCAGGAATATAAACGAACGAATAAATGAACAAGATCTGAATGAATGATAAATCTCTAATGACTTAGCAAAATGTGGGGAGGGGGGAAGCAAAATATCTAACAAAGTGAGAAGCAGCTTCTGCTCCCATCCTAGATCTCTCTTCAAAAGACTTCTCCCTCCTGAATTTTGAACTCACTAGACTCTTCACTCACACTTGCAGTCTCAGCCCAACCCCTTGCCCTCTGTCTTTCTGACTGGACTTCACTATCATATGTTACTAGGTGTAACCCCAATAGACGAGTCCAATGACCAAGCCCCAACTCCCCTCATCCTGGCTCACCTCACTGCTTACCAAACTCTGAGAGATCATCTTGACTGAGCACAAGATTTGCCCATTCCCTGATGTATTTAGGACGAGCTCCTGATGAACTACCTGAGCTGACTTCGTGGCCCATGAAAGCAAGCTCCTGCTTCCTACCTGAAACAAGCATGTCCATGACTGCTATTTTTCAGTGTAGTACACAGTACAATGGTGCTATCTTGTTTTGTACAGGAATAGTAATTCTAATTAGCTTCAATTTGAGAACTCTTAGAGGGAATATGATGGGTGGTTTAGGGAATTTCATGTGTCTTATACTAATTGAGATCTCCTTGAAAGGTTTAAATTCCACATTTAGAATCATCTGTCTTTCTAAGAATGATATTTATTTTCAATTAACCATATATGAGCTCTGAGAAGATGAAAAAGAGAAGCAAAGTCAAGGGTTTTGAGATTGTTAGAATGTGGGTAAAGCTAATGATCACACACAAAACCATAAATAGTGGGGTCAAATGGTATGTAATTAATGATAGAAGGTAGACTTTAGACCCTAGACAGAAAATGGGAGGTTAAATGAGAACCATTATGATCCAGTAAGACTTCATGGAAGAGATGGGTTTCAACTGAGCCTTAAAGCTTAAGTAGGATTAAGACTTACTTGTTAAAATACTTAACAGTACTTGTTAAATACTTGTTACTTGTTAAGTAGGATTAAGACATCAATGTTAAATTCTTATATTGGTTTAGAAAGTAAAATTTAAAAAAATAAGTTGAATGAAGGTATTTATATTACAACTAGAGGCCCGGTGCACAAAAATTTGTGCACTCGGGGGCATCCCTCAGCCTGGCCTGTGCCTTCTCACAGTCTGGGACCCCTCTGGGGATGTCCACCTGCTGGCTTAGGCCCACTCCCCGGGATATCAGGCCTAAGCTGGGAGTCAGACATGCCTCTGGCAGCCCAGGAGCCCTCGGGGGATGTCCACTTGCCAGCGGGGAGCAGGCCTAAGCTGCAGTCGGACATCCTTAGCACTGCTGAGGAGGCAGGAGGCGCTCCCACCACCACCGCTGTACTGGCAGACATCAGTCTGGCTTGTAGCCGAGCAAAGGTCCACCTGTGGGAGTGCACGGACCACCAGGGGCAGCTCCTGCATTGAGCGTCTGCCCCTTGATGGTCACTGTGTGTCATAGTGACCAGTCATTTCCAGTCATTCTGCTGTTAGGGTCAATTTGCATATTACCCTTTTATTATATAGGACTAGGGGCCCAATGCACAAAAATTTGTGTACTCGGGGGGGTCCCTCGGCCCAGCCTGTACCTTTTCACAGTCTGGGACCCCTCGGGGATGTCCACCTGCTGGCGTGCCTGGCCAGCCTGGGTGAGGGGCTAATGGCTATTTGCAGGCTGGCCAAGCCCCTCAGTGGGAACTTGCTCACCCATGGGTGTGTGGCCAGCCTGGGTGAGGATTCTGAGGGCCATTTTCAGGCTGGCCACACCCCCTTCAGGCCGTGGACAGGGAACCCATCCAGAGGCTCCACAGGGAGCAAGACACCAGCCTCGGAGCTGGCCCCGTAGTCTGGCCCTAGCAGCTCGAAGAACTTCAGGGTCTTGAGGACCTTGTCCAGGTCACACAGGTTCACGCCACATCCCAACGGGCCATGCCGTGCATTGGGGAAACAGTCTTGATTTTAGAGAAAAACTGTTTCAAATAACTTAGCTGCTACATCGTTGGGGTAACTGAATATCTCTCTGCCTCCTTTTCTTATCTATACAATTTGGATAATAATGTTTATCTCAGAAAGTTGTTAGGGATGAAAGAGACACCGCATGTCTACAGGACAGCACCGTGCATTTCAGGTCTTCAGTGCCCGGACGGGAGAGGAGAAATCAGAGCCACGAGGGACCTGGGATGGGGGGTATGAAGCGCAAACTCTTTAAAAATACCTCCGCTACCAGTGCCAGTAGCAAGCGCCCAGGAGATCGAGCCGAGGGAAGGAGGGTCGCACTTGTTGGGGTCCCGGGAATTCGTTCAGGGAAATTAGAAACTGTTCTCGGAACCCCGCATGCCCAGGACTCCACCTCCAGCCGAGCATCAGCACCCAGTGCCACCCTGCCACCCGCCTCACCCAGCACGGTGTCCATGCCGGACGGGAAGGCTCCACATGCCTGCCCATGCCTGACCATCCCAGCACCGCGAGCACGTGTGCAGCCTCAGCGCCCCACAGGCTTCCACGCCGACCCACGGCTGCACAGCCTACTCACCTGCGCCCCCCCACCCGAGCTATGTGCACCCCCCTGAGCGAGGTGCAGGGGGAGGAAAGAGGAGCCCCCAAGTTCCCAGCCTCCGACCCCCCAACTTGCCCCTGGCACGCTGCCTGCCTCAGCCTCCCAGCTCACGTTCCAGCCACCCGCTCGGGCAGCACAGGAAGATGGGGCTGTGGCACCGCTCCGCAGTGGGCCCCGCTAGGGATCCCGAGGGAACCGTGGCCAGTGTTTGCGCTCTTGCTCATCGACTGACACTGCCTGGCTGCCGGCTGCAGTCATGGGGAAACCCACCACCGCATGCTCTGCCCACCCGGCCTCCCGCCCCACCTCATCCCCTGCCACTGCTCACTGTGGCTGCTGGCTCCATCTTGGCTGGGTTAATTTGCATTCAGCCATTCTGATTGGCTGGTGGGTGTGGGCGTGGCTGGTAGGCATGGCTTAGACATCTCAGGGAGATGGTTAATTTCCATATTACTCTTTTATTAGAGTAGGTAGAGGCCTATATAATAGGTGCATGGGTGAGGCTGGCTGGTTTGCCCTGAGGGTGTCCCGGATCAGGGTGGAGGTCCCCCTGGGGTGCTGGGCCAGCCTGGGTGAGGGGCAGATGGCTATTTGCAGGCTGGCCACAGCCCCTTCAGGGTGGGGGTCTTCTCTGGAGTGCCTGCCCAGCCTGGGTGAGGGGTTGATGGCTGTTTGCAGACTGGCCACATCCCCTTCAGGGTGGGGGGTCATGCTGGGGTGCCTGGCCAGTCTGGATGAGGGGCTGATAGCTGTTTGCAGGCTGGCCATAGCCTCTTAAGGGTGGGAGTCTCCCCTGGGGTGCCTGGCCATCCTGGGTGAGGGACTGATGGCTGTTTGCAGGCTGGCCACAGCTCCTTCAGGGTTGGGGGGTCCTGCCAGAGTGCCTGGTCAGTCTGGGTGAGGGGCTGATGGCTGTTTGCAGTCTAGCCAAGCCCCCCAGCAGGGACCCTCACCCCATGAGGGTGGTGCCATCCTGGGTCAGGGGCTAATGGCTGTTTGCAGGCTGGCCACAGCCCTTTCGGGGTGGGGGGTCCTGCTGGGGTGCCTGGCCAGTTTGGATGAGGGGCTGATGGCTGTTTGCAGGCTGGCCACAGCCTTCAAGGTAGGGGGTCCTGCTGGGGTGCCTGGCCATTCTGGGGGAGGGGCTGATGGTTATTTACAGGCTGGGCACAGCCCCCAGGGACCCAGCTCCCACCAAGGCTGGCTGGAAGCAGGTATCTGGGGTTTATTTCTATAATTAAAACTTTGTTGCCTGGGGCAAGCAAACCTCCTGTTTTCTCTAGCTCCATGGCTTCTATAATTGAAACTTCATTGCTTTGAGCAAAGGCCACAGCTGGGCTAGCTTAGCTTCCTTCATCGCCAGGGCAAGCAAGCCTCCTGTTTGCTCTAACTCTGTGGCTGCCAGCCACCATCTTGGCTGGGTTAATTTGCATATAGCCACTCTGATTGGCTGGTGGGCGTGGCTTAGGGTGTAGCAGAGTGACACCAATTAGCATATTACTCATTTATTAG
This sequence comes from Murina feae, assembly GCA_004026665.1. Lineage (NCBI taxonomy): Eukaryota > Metazoa > Chordata > Mammalia > Chiroptera > Vespertilionidae > Murina > Murina feae. The sequence continues at coordinate 36,818 of PVJC01003591.1, forward strand.
ATTAGATACAACAACACAGACATTATTGTGAGACTATATGAAGAATTTACTGACCTGATGACAGTGGAAGGTGAATGAATATTCAGGAGTAATGCAAGGTAAGGTGAGTCAGTAGTAGTGGTTATGAAAATGGCCTCTTGGTTCTACTGTAGAGGTGTAGTTGACAGATGCCTCAGCAGCTGCAATTAAAATCCATGTTCCTGCCGAAGCCCCACTTTCATGAAGCCGCGCTTCCAATGGAGCTCGGCAGGGATAATGAGCAGGCTTGTTCCTGGGAGATGTGGGATTCCTCTGTTGGGGCAACTTTGTTTTGAGGTCTCCCCTGGGCCTTGCCTGACTCTAGTCTCAAACACTTCCACCCCACCTGCTTTCTTTCCTCCTTCACAAAGATCAGGCTGCATCCCATGCTGGTGGTCCTCCCAGCCTCTGCTGGGTCTTCATGATCAGCAGTGTCCTTCCAATGAGCTGCTGTGATATCCTCACCTGCTCCTGCTGAGACACCAATGTTAAATTCTTATCATTGGTTTAGAGGGGTGACCCCTATCATTTCTTATGGTTTCTGAAGTTGAGGGAATGTCTAGGCTTATTGAGATCCTAATCTAGAGTTTTACTTTAGCTTCCAGAAGCTGGCTGGTCCTAGGGTTTTAGTAGACTGAGCCAATCTAGTGAAGTAGTTACACTAAGAAATCTGGTGTTTGAATCAAATGCATAGAAAGAATGGAAGTAGAGATAGACTACTTAACCATGATTTATAAATGTAGGATAGTCTCAAAGGAACTTGTTATCAAATAAAACATTTTTTAAATAATTCTCAAAGAAGACAAAGGATTTTTAAGTATATCCTCTAGTTGGCATATATATTCCTTTTGAAAATTATTAATTCCTTAAGAATCTTTTCTTTAATTACTATCCAGGTTCATTCATTTGTGAATTTGTCTAATGTCCTCTTGATCAGGTCTAGAATATTAGTTTGCTCCGTGCTGGTTCTGTTTTCTCTCAGTGTCGCTAAGGGTTTGCTAATTTAGTTGTTAGATAACTTTCTTCCAAGGGCAATTATTCTTCAGCCCTAATATTATATTTTTCTGAAAAGATATAATGCTGTGTGCACAAATATGGACTATTGTGTTTTAAAATAAAACCAAATTTTAGTTGATCCAAATAGAGTTGATCTCAGTATATGGCCATATGTGTAATATTTCAAATGAGCAGATGTGTTCCTAGCTCTGTACTAAGTAGGGCTGAGGAGCACAAAGACTCTTGCCATGGCCTTCAGCCTAGGACTCTCACAGTTTATCAATTAACAACCATTTATTAACAGAAATGGCTGGAATTCCTGCATTTTCCACTTATTAATTTTCACATACTGGAGAAGGTGGGAACTTGACTAATTCTATTAAAAGCTACCCCAAAATATTTGAAAGAGCTTATGATGCCATTCTTAGATCATGTGTGTTCTCAGAAACAAAACCATTCCTGAACGGTCTCTTCCTGTTCAGCTCATTTGAGCTAGCAGTTGTCTATTTTGTATGTACAACATCAGTTAGTTTGGGATGATTCATGTTTATGTTGCTGCTTTGACTGAACTGGCATTTTGGAGGATTTATTGAGTCTTCAAATGAATGGGTAAAATTTAGAGAGTAAGGACACTTTGAAGTGAACTATGCTGGCATATGATCAACATCTTCAGCCAAAAACTGGAGAAGACAGTTCCAATGCTTCCAATGCTGGTTGCATTTGATTGACAGTTCCGTGGCTAAGTCAGAAGGTAGAACAATGAACTTAAGTTTCTTTGAACTTTTCTGATGGAATCTGTTTTCTTTCTGGCTTTATAAACAGTCATTTACCTTTTGTTTTGGAAAAGTGGCTGTTATAGGAATAGAGGCAGGATTCATTGAGCTGGATTATCTGTTGTAGAAAACGTTAGTGTTAACACCAGAGCAACGGAGTGCTGTTTACATTTGCTGGAAACTTGTGATTGCTTCCGTTTTCTTTTTATCTTATTGTTTTTTATCTTTAGCATTTTTACGTAGGGTCAGACTTGCCAAGACCGCACCCCTGGAGTAGTACAAGGTGGGCAAGTTTGCTGGCGAGGGGGGGGTGCAGGGGAGGAGGAGGATGTTTCCATAAGACTATGTTAAAAAAGGGGGTTCTATACAAATCATTACAGTCTCAACAGACAGACATGTGCTGGCTTGAGCTGGTTAAAAAGGACTTTTTTCTTTATTTGCTCTTTTGGACTGCTGACATTAATTTTAATATTTTTCATTTTTTAACTTTCTATTTTGAAATAATTATAGACTAGCAGGAAGTTACAAAAATAGTACAGAGCAGTCTCAAGAACCCTTCACCCAGTTTTCCCCAGTGCTAATATCTTACATAACTACAGTACATTTCTTAAAACCCAAGAAACTGACATTGGTACGACGGCCAATCTTCAGATAGGAAGGACTTTTTTTAAAACAAGAGGTAATTCAGAGCAACCACAGCCTTCCCTTTACAGGGAAGTACCTGGGTTTTATTTATTGGACAATTTTCCACACTTTGAAGAGACAAACTCACCTTCAACTGAGCTCTTTTAAAAAAAAAAAAACAACACACATGTCTTTATTGATTTTTTTAAGTGAGAGGGAGAGAGATAAAAACATCGATGAGAGAGAATGACTGACCGACTGCCTCTTACACAACTCCTACTGGGAATTCAGCCTGCAACCCAGGCATGTGTCCTGCTGGGGAATCTAACTGGCACGCTCTCAATACACAGGATGATACCCAACCAACTGAGCAGCATTGACCAAGGCTCAACTAAGCTCTTTTTAAAAATTACATTTTTTCTAAAAGATTGTCTTCATAAAGTCCAACCTGTAAAGGACAGAGCACAGTCATTGTTCTATTTCACAAAGTTTATGAGAGCTAAATGGCCAAACCACATGGGAAGGCAGAAATCAGTTGGCACAAAATATTTAGGAATTTAAGGGGAGTGGGAATTCTCTCACTAATTCACTAAGAAGTCTTTCAAGATAGAAGATACTGGTATTTTTTTATTTCCCTGTATAGGATTTGCCTGAAAAGTCACAGGTATTTGGCAGTAAGACTAGAAATTTCAAACAATAGTGTTCCTCACAGTAACTTTCAACCATCTAATCTAATAAAAGAGTAATATGCAAATTAACCCTTATTCTGTTACTCCTAAGCCATGCCCACCAGCCAATCAGAGCAACAGTATGCAAATTAACCCAGCCAAGATGGCGGCCTCCAGCCACGGAGCTAGAGCAAATAGGAGGCTTCATTGCACCAGTGATGGAGGAAACTGCCTGCCTAGGCCAGCTGTGGCCTCCTCTCAAGGCAACAGAGTTTCAATTATAGAAGCCACAGAGCTGAAGCAAACAGGAGACTTCCTTGCCTGCATAGGCAGGCTGTGGCCTCCGCTCAAGGCAACAAAGTTTCAATTATAGAAAATAAATGAACCCCAGAAACCTGCTTCAAGCCAGCCTTGCTGGGACCTTGGATCAATGGGAGCTATGGCCAGCCTGCAAACAGCCCTCAGCCCCTCACCCAGGCTGGCCAGGCACCCCAGTAGGGACCCAAACCCTGAAGGGGCTGTGGGCAGTCTGAAAATGGCCCTCAGCCTCTCACCCAGGCTGGCCACACCCCCATGGGGTGAGGGTTCCCACTGAGGGACTTGGCCAGCCTGAAAACAGCCATCAGCCCCTCACCCAGGCTGACCAGGCATGCCAGCAGGTGGACATCCCCCGAGGGGTCCCAGACTGAGAGAGGGCACAGACTGAGGTGAGGGACCCGCCCCCCCCCCGCCCCCCGCAGTGCACAAAGTTTTGTGTACCGGGCCCCTAGTTTAGCTATAATTTCATCTGTAATTAAGCCACAAGAGTTCACCCTTTTCTCCCTTTTTCTTTTAACTGTTTTTGAGTTGTATATGCAAAGATCACAGTCCTTTAAAAGGAGGCAACACACACATATATACACACACACATTCACAGAGTTGAGTTGTTTTATTTTGTTTACCGCTATAGACTTACACTATTCTGAGTGCAAACAGCAAAATATTCTGAGGGGAACACATATTTCAATTTTCAAGATTCCTATCTTATTAATAATGAATTTAGTTTTGCCAAGCAAGGATAGAACACAAATGTGGAAGTACTTCCTTAAGGTCAACAGTAAACCCAGTACCATCTAGAGCAGCGGTTCTCAACCTGCGGATCGCGACCCCTTTGGCAGTTGAATGACCCTTTCACAGGGGTCGCCTGAGACCATCCTGCATATCAGATATTTACATTACGATTCATAACAGTAGCAACATTACAGTTATGAAGCAGCAACAAAAAATACTTTTATGGTTGGGTCACAACATGAGGAACTGTATTTAAAGGGCCAGAAGGTTGAGAACCACTGATTTAGAGTCTGGATTCTAGACCAGATTGAAGACTGATTTGAAGTTTCAACTAGAATTTCATCTGACACTTTTTGCATCTTAGTTCTTAACACTGGTTGATAAAAGGAAAAGTAAACTGCTTTCTGATATCTAATTATTGCAGAGGGCCTTCTCCTTAAAATATAGATGCATTTTATTTATGTGCTTCTCTTTTTGAGGGAGTCAATGTTTATTTTAGAAGGGTTTATGTCAATTATCTAATCAGAAGCAGACCCCAGCCTCTGCCAGAGATATTTTGGAATGTATAGCCTACTGCAAAGGAAGGTTCTATGTCCCCTTCCCCAGATGAACCCAATGTTTCATAGTGGAGAACAAGGTAATTAGATTTTCTTTTTTGGGGGGGAAATTATTTTTAGGCTGAATGTAATGGGTCATATTTCTGTGCTCAGTAAATCTTGCAATTGTCAGTCCACTCTGGAAAATGTAACTCAGCGAGCCACCACTGTGCCAGAGCTTCTGTGGGTCACCACAGAAGCAGGTCAGATGGCAGCCGTGCTCCGAGAGGCAGCTGGACACAATGTGAAGTTGGCATCTATGGCGCCCTCCAAGATCGAAACCAAGCAGTCAACCCGTGGCAGGAGTCCACATGCCAACATTTTTGTTTATTTGTAATGGAAAACGTTAGGAGGTAAAAACAGGAGACTGGGTGCCAGGGGTATGTGGTAGAGATTTCAATCGTGTTTGGTCAGTGAGGAAAATCCAAACTGGCCACTCCATAGAGGGCCTTTCTTGGAAAGGAAAGACAGTAATCCAGATCCCAAATCCAGATGAATGTCTTCTCCTCCTGTCTCCTCTGATTTTGCACAAAGCAGGAGGGACAGAGAACAAGGAATATGACCAGATGGCGTAGTGACCCCTGATGAAGCCCAGGAGAAAAAAAATCAAGGCCTAGAGTAGAGAACACTTGAGACATGAATGATACTGTCTGGGAAATTAAGGATTCTCCACTCCATTCCATACCCTCTCAGCTGCCTGAAGTCTCAGCCAGGTATCACTTGCTTGGGAAAGCTTAACAGACTCCAGTTCGCTAATTCCCTTTCTCTGTGCTCTGACAATGCCGCATACTTTCTCTCGAGCAAGATCATCACACTGTGCTGTGATATTTAACATTCATATCCCTACTAGACTGCAAACTTAATAGGACTCTGACAGTGTCTTTCATATTTACAGTTTATCTGGATGCTACTTTGGGATATACAAATTATTGGCAGAAAGATTATAGAACAAGGGGAAAAATCATTTTTGCTGCTCCTGGAAGTTGGATTTTTGACCATATTATCCACTAGAAGTGTTTAGATGATCTGAAGCTCTACCTTGCCCCTTAATTAATATAACTAAGATTCTCTGGAAACACTAGATGTCCATAGCTCCCCCATTTAAAAACAAAACAAAACAAAACTCTGCAATATTGACCAAATATTTCCTTCTGGAAGGTGGGGTGGGAAGGAGCAGGGTGGTGAAGAACTGTGGAGGTTTTGACTTTAAAATATATATTAGCATTTTTATTATTTAAACATGCGGACAATGGGAGTAATTCCTAGAAAATTTTAAATGGTCACATAAAACCACAATGGCCATTAGACGGGAGGGGAAAAGAAAAATGATGCAAACTATTTATTTGCCTTTAGTCAATAGAATGCAATTGTTTTTGATTATTCTACTTAATTTGTTTAAATACAAAATGAAAGCTATGCAACTGCTGGTATTATTATAAAATGTAAATGTTATATACTTTGACAGTGTAAAAAATAATATATCACTAAAATGGGGGAGGGAGCAACTGTAAGAAAAAATGCAAGCATACAAATTTCCTTATGTTTTATAGTAAAGTCAAATAATGTCTAAAGATGGCGTCTGTAGTTCAAATAACAATTATAACTCCAGCCTGTCTATTCATTTATCTGTCTGTCCGGCTATTATTTTTCTATCGATCTATCTAATCTATCTCTGAATCAACTATCGATCTATGTATCATTTCCTTGTTTTCATCAAAGATTTAGCAATTAGTTCTTATAAAAATGGGTACACTGCGACACACTGAATTCTCCTGTTGGCCAGACATTTATAGGGGAAAGTCTAAAACTATTAATAAAACTGTGGAGACTATATTCATGAAACAACTGACAACTTTGTGGCTTTTCACCAAATTCTTGCTCAAGACAGTGCCAGTCCTTGGGCAACTCTATATTATTCTGGGCACAGAGCTGCTTGCTAAGTTGAAGTTATACGTTGAAGGGAAATCAGAAATGTTCACTTTCAGAACTGCCTGTTTGGTAAAGTGCCAATAACTGTCTTTTACTATGTCGATGTCTGGGCTCAAAATAAAGTTTGCCAGATATATAGGAAAATGTTATAGTCCCTTGCTTTCTACTGACAGTTTATTTGGTGAATGATAGTGGGTAAATGGGATGAAGGGAGATTTGTTAGAATTTCTAGAATCATGTGTCTGAACAAGACATAAATTTGACCAGTTCCACTGTCACACTTACTATGCAACAGGGAATAAACAAGACATTTAGTAGACTGACCCGTATATTATTCTTCAATCGAATGTCATAATATACTGATTTTCATAAGAAACTTGACAAAATTTGATGTGACAAATTTAAAAAAAAATACTAACTTACCTAGCATACTCCTGGATGTTGTAGGTATTTGATAATTGTTGTTGAATGAATGTTGACACTATAAATAATTTATGACATTGATACTTACAAAGTATTTCAAATTTCTAAAATATCTCCTCTTACCATCTTCTTTTCAAACTTTCTCTCCAAATCTTAAAACTGGTCCTACTTCATTTTATTGCCTTTTTAATACCCAATTTCTCTTTTGTTAGTTGTATCTATTTCCCTGACTAGATAGATTGTAAATTCTTTGAAGGCCAAAACCATGCCTTAATTTACCTTTGTTTCATTCTTTCTGCGTTGTGGTTAGTATAGTACTTTACATATGAAAGGTCTGTACTTAAGTCAATAATTGTTGAGTTGACTTGAGATGAAATTGATGGATAAGTCTACAGAAAACTTTACCTATATAATAGGCCTTCGGTAAGGCTCAAATGTGATCATGAAGGTGAAAGAAGTTTTGATACTGTAAAGTTCTAAACTGGTGTTAGTGATTATTATCACACCCATTCCTAGGTTGGAAAGTTTAACTTCAGAGCCCTTAAGCAAAAATTCTAGACAGTCGCCACTCATCCCATTTACCCATTATCATTCACCAAATAAACTGATCTCCTCTGGAATAGTATAACCTCCATGGGTCAACCTGACCACCCAACTGTCCCCTCATCTACCTTCCTTGAAATGCCAGAGTTTCTGAAGGCTTGGGGAAGATTTATTTCTAGCATTCTCCTTCTGTATATACATAGACATCACCTCAAAAGTAAAATTTGTGTAATTTTTATCCAAAAGGTGTTTATGGGAACATAATCAGGCAAGTAGCTAAGGCCTTAAGCACTCAATAGAATAAACACAATATTTAGATATTTTCATGTTTTACCGATTCATTTTGACTATAATCATAGGGCAGCAAATATCTGCATGAAAACTAAAAAATTCAGCCTCTTAGATGACTGATTCCAAATAGCCGAACATTAGGTATCATGTCATCCACATTTGGTTGATAGAATATGAATTCCTCCCTTTTGAATCAGATGGCTTCAGCCATAGATAAAGCATGGAGACTTTTTCACATTGTACATGGTACTTGGTGTTGTAGAATTCAGCTTTTGTGCTGTTTTTCCCCCCCTTCTTGCTATTGCCTGGATCTCATTAGAAACCATTAGTAATGTAATACTAAACCTATGGAATCTTAAACATGCTTTTAAAATCCTGTGGAATAAAGATGTCTCCTACCAAACCAAAAATGCAGTGGGAATAGACAAAGTTACATTTCTTTTAAGAAAAAAAAAATGACTCATGTCATAGTTTCCAAACTGTTTTGACTAAAGCTTCTCAAAATAAACTTTCAGCAGTATGCAGACTTTGATGTCTGACTTTGAAAAAAAAATAATTTCTCAAAGATACAATTCAATCCTTTTTGGGTGTTCATGTATTTTTGCAGATAACCTGCTTTTATTTCAACCAGTGAATGACACAATATTAAATAGCCATCAGACTAAGAAAGAAAAGTCTGTTTGAAGTGGTCTTAACTCCTACATAACCCAAATATAAAGACCATGCCATATAATTTTTTAAATTACCACAAAAATAGAATTTCCAGAACCTTACCAGAAGGGAATTTGGTCCATTAAGAATAACAAAACAGTTTAGATGTCATGAAAGTGGAAGATTAGGAGTGCAGTTAAGCTTAGTAATGATATTTTTGATTCATATGCCATTTCCTAGGCCAAGCGGCATTTTTAATTTTTCACAGTCTTGAACCTTAATCCTTGAAGGGTAATTCAAGTTTCAGAGCTTACACACTGCAATTTGTTTGGGGTGGCAATTTGCCATTGACTTGCCTCTGGGTTCTTTTGTACTCTTCCAGCTGCGGGACTCACAGGTGGTCATTTATGAAGTCCAGTTCTACATATGGCCACTGAAACAACTGGTTTTCAATCAAATCTGTTTTAAAAATCCAAACAACCAGCTTTTGTTCAGGTGATCAGATTGATTAAAAATATCAATTGCCTTTGTTCAAACAATAGTGAATGAAATAACTGAATCTCTGAATTCTCTCTCTCTCTCTCTCTCTCTCTCTCTCTCTCTCTCTCTCTCTCCCCCTCCCTCCCTCCCTCCCTCCCTCTCTCTCTCTCACAGTTGCCCTGTGCAATGGTAGAAAGAGGATAGATTAAGATCTGGATACTGATTTCAACTCTTTCACCTCTAGATGATGCTTACAAATTTCGTAACTACTCAAGCCTCCATTTTTTTCATCTATAATGGAGAAAAAGAACACTCACCTCATGGGTTTGTTGGAAATATTGAATAATGTGGCATTTGATACACACTTGGTACGCAATAAATGTAAATTTCTTCCCAGTTCTCTCTCAGTTGCACACATGGAGTCTGCTTTTCCATTTTCCATTGTGATGGGAACTTCTCAACAACACAAAACAAAATAAAAAAGAAGAGAATATTTGAAAATCTATTCGACTGTTATAAAAATTATAATGTAAGATATATCCCACTTGGTCAAATCTAAGTTCTAGAGCCCAGTGTCTCTGATAATGGTGAGAAGTGACTATTGTTGGAATTTCTGTTATTCCCTGAGCTTTTCAAAAGCTCCAGAACTTAACGTTATCATACAATCATCTTTTCCTTCCCTTCAGAGGCCTTTTTACATCTATCATCCAATAATGTCTCTAAACTCTTAAACCTATATGCATTTTTAGCCTGATTCCAATACTTAATGTGTTCCAGTGTTTACTACCTATAATGTAAAGAGGTTATTCTAGTACGTGACCTGAAAATATTATTTCAAAACATTAAGGTAAAGCAGAAAATGCAGGATGGAAAAAGACAAAATAACATCTGTAGGATGACAGCCAAGTTTAAAAGAAAATGAATGGGCCGATACATTCCGGAAGACTTGAACTTCAATTCCAGCTCTGTCTCATTCTAGTGCTTAGAGTTATTAAAAGGATGTTATATACCCAGTTGAAGCAGATTTGCTTTGCTAACTTTTTTATGCTACCAAAAAGTTAATTTTGGATTTTCTCTTTCAAAGCATTTATTTTAATGAGTAAGTAGAGTAGTTTAAGGACTTTAAATTGCTCTAAAACATCTGAGTATTAAAGAGGGAGAGAAATGAGTATATTTTTCCTTGTGCAAGGATAATTTCATAGCCTAACTTTGAGATTTGTAGAAGACTTATAATATGTATATTTTTTCAAAATAACAGATTTCTCCTTCAGTGAAGTCATTTGGAATTGATTGTACAATTTTCAAAATTATATTCAATTATGCAATTAATGTAAAAACCTCTAATTATAAAATATCCCAAGGTCATTCTATAGTTACAATAAAAAATGATCTTGGTCCTTCCTGTAGATTAATCCTCCAAATGATTTATTAATCACTAATAGCACAATTCTTAGAACTAGGGTCAGAGTTCATTGTTGCATCTGTGAGGTGATCCCTCCACAGACTAATCAGAGGAGACTGGAATAAGTTGGGGAGAAAGAAATGCACATTTCTAGATTCTTCATTGACCATGTTTTCCTCTGAGGTTTTATTGTAACCATCTTAATTCAGGTTTCAGGAATCTCTAAACTTATTCACATACCTCTAGTTTAGTTCCCTGCTTGCTCTATCTCATTATATACATTTTGAGTTTTCACAAACTACCATTTATATGAAAAAAGCCTAGTAGTCCCTACTGTCTACTCCAAAGGTTAAATGCAAAATTGATATCCAAGTATATAATTAATATAATCCACTTCCTAAAGTCCTCCCCAGCAGCCTATTAAATGTCACCCATGAGTACATGCTGTGCCTTTCTGCTCAACTGACTTTGCTCTTTTCCTGAGCAAGAATGAAATATCCTTCCTCTTCCTTTCTAATGATCAGAATATTAATGTTTCTCCAAGAGCCAATCTTCTTTTTAAAACCTCTCCCAAGTATTGCGACCCATTGAATCAATAAATCACAGTTTTTCTAGTCCATTCTTCATCTTTTTGCAGTTGAAGAGACTGAGGCCTGCAGAGTCTGTGACTTGCCCACGGTCACATAGATAGTTCAGGAGGGTCCCTGGAACTTAAAATCAAAGACTTTTAATACCAGTCTCTACTTTTTAGCACATAACTGTTTTCTGAATTCCTTAAACTAATTCTGACAACCTGCATTTAACTTGTAATGTTGTTTTTGTATTGTTGGATAATTGTTCATAAGTATGTAACCTGGAAATAACCAAGTTCTTCCTGGGTTACTCTTTCCTTCTATATCCAAACTAGAGGCCCAGTACATGAAATTCATGCACTAGGGGCGGGGGAGATCCTTCAGCCTGGCCTGCGCTCTCTTGCATCTGGGAGCCCTGCGATTGATTGCCCCACACAGGGAGGCCCCACCCACCACTGCCAGCTGGGTAGCCTCCCTCTTTGGGGCAATCATGAGACTCCCTCTTTGGGGCAATCATGGGACGATGGCAGGGCTCCCCGACCAATCACATCACACCCACCCTGGCAGCGGGTAGCCAGGACCCAGGACTGACTTCCACTGCACCCGCGGCGGCGGCAGTCAGTGCTAGGTCACCATAGTGCCCACGACCCAGGAAGAACCAAGAGGTCAGCAGTTCAGCCTGTTTGCCAGTCCCCACCAACCCGAGCCTGCTGCGTGCAAAGCCTGGCATTGGGTCATTTGGTCATTTTGGACGTTATGGACCCTGTCTTTTTATATAGTAGGATAAAATTATTGGGTCCACCATCTCAGTATTTCTGGGAATCCCCAAGCAAAAGACAAAATGATGGGAATGCTCATGCTTTTTTGTCACATCCTGCTCCAAATCCCTGTCACCTTTTACAGTTGCCCATCTCTTCCAATCTCTCTGGGTTTCATCCTGAGCATGGAAAAGCTCCTTTTCCCCTTGTTCCCACAAAGCTGCTGTGTTTAACAGACTTTGATGAATGGTTTCACTGGATCACAGTTGAAAATTAAATATTAGGCAAGGTAGTCAGTGCGGCCTACAGAGGAACAGGGCTAAGTGTGTATGGCTGAGGGTAAAAGCTGCATTTTAGCTCTTTGGCTTAATTTTCTCCCAAGCATTTTAGGGGTAGGTTCACCTTTTACAACCACAAAGGAAGGTTGAAATGTTTACAAAACAAAATCATCCTCTACCCTGAGCTTATGCCCTTAGTAACTCTAAGAATCAACACATTTTTGACATTAATTTTTCTTTAACTTGGGCCAGATGGAATCTTTAGGCAGCACTCCCGTCCTCACTGATCATCTCATCTCAGGAGTCAATGGGTATATTTTTCCCTTTCAATTACTAAGTACATGGTTGAAAGAAAAAAATTGAGCAGTGTTGTGCAGAATGTTGTGCAGGGTTAGGAAGAGGATAGAGGCAGGACATGAAATTTGGTGCTGTTAACTGAGCATTGTCTTCATGTCTGGTACCATTCTACTACATACAGTTTCCTCATTTAATTATCGCAATAATGGTGCAAGGTACAGTTTACACTTTATCAGAGAAACTAAACAATTTGCAAAACTCATCAAATAAGTGGCAGATCCAGAATTAAAAGTCAGATCTGTCTGACTTTAAGACCTTTTTCATGCCTCCAAACAACTAAAGAAATTACAGTGCCACTTACCAGCAGACAACTATAATGGTCTAGGTGCAAGAAAGTGTACGAATGATGGGAATGGAAGCAAGAAAGCCCTCATGACCCACACAGCCCAAGTAGAACCCTCAGATTTGATTACTGTCAATTGTATTTGTAATGAGAGAAAGGGTGATACTTAAGATCATAGTGGCATTTCAAATATATCAGTCCTGGGAGTCAGAAGAAATAGGAAGGTCAGTCAGAGGTACTATTTGAGGAAGATGATGGGAAATCTATGATGGGCCTGCGATGGGAGATGGAGGAGGTGAATTTCCTTTCAGCCCTGCTTCTGTGGAAAGCTCTTTAATTTTACACAAACTCTGCAGACTTTGGCATCTAAACTGGGTATTCCCAGTCACTCAGCTTTCATAACCCAAGAAGGGCATCATGTTCAATAGATTATCCTCAGGAGCCTTTTTGGGCAACTTTTATTTATTCATCTTGCCTGTGAGTGGGCAAAGGGGGCAGGTGTCTGGTTTTTGTTACTGTGCAGAAGTACAGTTACGGGTTCGTTGATGTGAATGGATCAGCACTGCATCTGAACTGAAGTTATGTCTAAACAATGGACTCACTTTTCTTACAGAAAAGTTGTTAGGTTTGGCAATCCTCACTCTGTTCCAGTCAAACATTTTCTTAGCCATATTAGGCTATAATCCATAAGCCAATCTCAAGGCTGGTGGATGAGTAGGTCCTCTGTCCCGAGGCAATTTTCTCATGGGCTTTTTCTCACTGTTTTAAAAGGAATAGAGACAAATGTAGCTCAGAGTATATTTTGAGATATGGCTGGAAGGAAAAATAAAATCTCACCGATCCCCAAAGTATTAGGAATCGCAGTGGAGACCAAAATCAGATTTTTAAGCTGGAAGACTTGGAAAGACATGGGTATTTGTTTCTTATGGGAAGGCTGTATCCATTTATTAAAATCTTTATCACAGGGGAGGAAGTCAGAACGAAAGCACTTCAGCTCTGCCATGGTCCTTGCTCTTCTTACTTGATCTCTAGGGTTAGGAGGCCAGCATTTGAGTTCTGAGTCCACTGGGTAATTGCAGACACTGAACTTAATTTCTTTGTCAAATGGAGATAATGGACTATCTACCTCACAGGGTTCTGTGCAGAGTCAAACGAGATAGTGCACAATTCAGTTATTACAACGCAAAGCATATTTGTGTGCTTCCCATACATTCTCTTTCTAAGCACAACTTGTGGAGAACAGTTGTAGCAGCAGAGAAAACAACATTTTGGTTATGTAGCTGGTTGCTTTGATGTACTTGTCTGTCCTTCATTCAGAACTTACCATATTTTGCCCTGACAGCTACAAACATTTATATACACATTCATTTATTTAGTTTATCTATCACTCAGCAAATGCCAAACTCTTAATAAGTATCCTCCCTGCAAATAGATGATAAACTTGTAGAACTTCCCTGACTGTCTTATCCTTAGAGCTTTTGACGTATTTGGCTGTTTGTTGGCCAGTTAATTTATCCCATACATATTTGTTGAGTGACTGCTCTATTTTAGGTAACTGCAGAGCTCTAAGGCAGGGACGGGAAATATCCAGCCCTCAGGCCATATAAGGCCTGTGAAATCATTTTGTCTGGCCCTGCCAAGGCATTAGGGGTGAGTTCATTAAATGTTTGACCAGGCTAATTGTTCTAAACTTTATTGTTGAAAGTATTCTAAATGTCCACTCCCTTCCCCCGTTGACCTTCTCCACCCCGATCCTGTCCGCTCCCCAGGCCTTCCCCACACTATTGTTGTTTGTGGGCTATGCATATATGTATATAACTTCTTTGTTTAATCTCTTCCTGTCCCCTCTCCCCTTCTGAAATACATCAGTCTGTTGCATCTTTCAATATCTCTGGATCTGTTTTGTGCATCAGTTTATTTTGTTCATTAGATTCCCCATGAGTGAGATCCTGTGATACTTGTCTTTCTCTGACTGGCTTATTTCACTTAGCATAATTCTCTCCAGGTCCCTCCAAGCTGTCTCAAAGGATAAGAGATCCTTCTTTCTTACAGTTGCATAATAGTCCATTGTGTAAATGCACCACAGTTTTTTAGTCCATTCATATACTGATGAGCACTTGGGCTGTTTTTAGACCTTATCTATTATAAATAATGCTAACAGGCTAATTTTTAAGTTGATAATTTTGTATGGCCTGTGAGTGATGTTATAAATATCCAAATGGCCCTTGGCAGAAAAAGGGTTCCCCAACCCTGCTTTAAGGAATCAGTGGAAAAAACAACCCAAAACCAGACTTGCCATTATGTAGGAAAGACACAAACATAAATAAAGAGGCAGCCAAACATATATGTCATTACGCATTGTAGGGTACATGAAGATAAATAACAGAGATCAAGAAACAAATAACATGAAGGTAAGTATATTAAAGATCTGTATATGTAACACAACAATTTTTAATGTACTATACCTTGGCAATAAATGGTTAGGATGCTTGAAGCCTTTAGCATATGTGTTATGCTGTAACACAAAAATCAGTGCAAATACTATTTCAACTTTGACTAAAAAATGTTTTTACCTATATTTCTGTATTTTTATAAAGAAATGCATATTCATATGTTGTTTATAATATCCTATATAATAAAGATGTAATATGCAAATGGTCATTACTCCGTGAAGCATAACAACGGACCACGTAATGACCTGATCATGGATCGGCAGGAAGGTGGGGCAGCGAGCTACAAGCCGGCAGTAGAGAGCTACAGGAGGGGGCAGGGCAGCAAGCTATGAGGGGGAGTGGGGGCGAGGAGGGAGCTACAGGAGGGTGGAGCAGCGGGCGGAGAGCTATTAGAGGGCAGCAGTGGGCTACTGGCAAATGGATGCCTACCAGGGCTACTAATACAATTATAAAGAGGTAAGGTGAGGACACATTTGTAATTCCTTGACCAATAAATAAAAATAGAATAAAATAAAATAAAATATCTCTTGTGAATGCAAAAAATAATAATAATAAAAAATAAATAAAAAACTGGGAAAAAAAAGAGGTATATCGTATAGCATTAAGAGATAGGCCTGACTTCACATATGTAATGATTTGGGACCTTTTGCAAAAAAAGTAAAAAGAAACAAAATTAGTCAGAAAAACCACCAGTATTTCACTCAGTCTATCAATAATTGTCCTAGTTGCTCTGGGGATATAAAGCCATATGAAATGTGGCTGCTCACTCAGGGATCTCATGGTCAAGTGCCCACACTCCTGGATTGGCCTCCTTGGGATGCAAACAGACTAAAAACGAGAGAGAGAGAGAGAGAGAGAGAGAGAGAGAGAGAGAGAGAGAGAGAGGGAGAGAGAGAGAGAAAGAACAAAACAAAATGAAAACAAAACACTCCTTAAACAATCTTAGTATCTGTGTAGCCCGGATACTATTTAATGTTTTCCTTTCTCACTCTTCCAGTATATTTCACATCATGTATTTGTAGTTACGGTCAAGGTTCTGCGATGGCATTTGTATGTAAGCTTAGATGGTTCAAGTTATTCACAGTCATTTGTTTTTCATTCTTTCCCAATAATATGTCACAATCACATTTCAATGTTTCAAACATACAAAATTGTTGTCATCTCTAGAAAGGTTATTTCAGAATTTTTTCCTTATGAAGCTGCAAAATCTATTTTACGGTTCTGCTCAGCCTATAATTGTGCTTTCATAATGCCAGAATTGTCATTTCAAAAAGGACAGAGAGCTTCCCAATAATTATGTGGAGATAATTGCCCAAAAGGTTTTATTAAACAAATTTATCCTTTTCATTTAATTCAATCGACTCAGCTATAAATGTTGGCCATGATGAGACTTCTGTTGGTGTTTTTGTTGGCATATGAATAGAGGCATTGTTATGTTTAAAAAATGCTACCCTTACTTATTACGGGGTGTCCAATTTGAAATATTGAATTAATGTGACCATGGGTTTCATTGACCCATCTGTATGTTCACTCCATCCTCCATTTGGTTAATAACACACTTAATTTTTTTTTAAGATAGCAGCCTAGGTGTAAGTTTGTGGCTACAACAGATTGAAGACAAGACATTGTGCACATTACCATCAACCTTCTATTATAATTGCTAGTTAAAATGTCAGTAGTAGGCTTCAGTGAGATTCTGATTATCCACCTTGTGTCCGCTTCCAGCCTGGTCCTGGAGAGAAGGACACTGGACAATAAATCAAGATTTAGAAATAAAAAGTTTGAACACCTGGGGACCTCATTTATTTCTTCACTTAGCACATACTTATTGAGGAACCCATATGCTCAGAACTATGTGAGACCCTGGGGATAAAGAAGTGAATAAAACATCACAGGTTAAGTGTTCTTACCACAATAAAAATAAAAATAAAAAAAAAGAACTACTGGTAAATAAGACATAAATAGTTTACCGGAAATATTTATTTCCCCGAAGGAGTTACCTATGTGAGGGCAGACAGCTTGTCTCTCTTCATCTCTGTTGTATCCTTAGCAACTTCCATTCAATAACTGGAAATAGAATCCCAAATGGAACTGATATTTTGTCTCAAGAGATTGGAATAGTAGAAAAACAAATCTAAATTTTTTTTTCTTAATGTGACATATGTGAGGAATGATATTCATAGGAAAGACCCACTCACAGGAATACATATAGGTAGGCCTTTTTCTTCTACTCAAGAAATAGTCCTAGATTGCAGTTGAATGAGAGTCAAGTTTATAGGAATAATCTCAAATCCTTCCTAATACTGAAAAAAAATAAAAAAATAAACCATGTGGAACCTCTAATTTCTGATGACACGTATCACTAGTAATAGTGCTGAGAATGACACTGGAAAGCCATAGTGCTGGGCCACCGTTTCCTGACAGATGTATTTTGATGGTCAAGTGCTTGAAGCATTCATTACGTGTTACACTCTCCCCTCTGTGATTACTGCAAAGACGGCCCAAATTCCAAGGGCCACAAAGAATCAAATCTCAAGATTGTTATTTTGAAAATTTTTAGCTCTTGATAGCAGTTGGAGATCAAGCGGTGAATTGATCTGATTTTCAAAAACAAACGTAGTGATCGATTTGTCTTAAAATAAAAATAACCAGCTCCTCCCGCTAAACAAACTTGGGTGTTAAGTAACCAAATAGAGACAGAATGGTGTTCTGCAGAGAGCAGATTTGGGGACCCAGACCTACCCACCACTCGCTGAGAGGGCTTGGGCAACCATTTAACCTCTCTAGGCCTCTCTAGGTCCCATTTGTAAAATGCTGCCAATAATATTTGTCTTACTGACCTCCAGGGTTGCCATGAAAACCGCTTGAGAAAAGGGATGTGAAAGCTCCATTTACTGTAAAAATCCTGTGTATTTGTATTCTTAACCCATTTGTGGTACCATGAGTCCCTTGGAAATCAGTCCACAAAACGGCTGATCTCATTGACGACAGAAGCATAATTGCCCTGTGACCAACCCACTTTGTCCCTACCAAGCATTCCAGACATTTTATTGCGGGACCAGCATCTATGGGAAAAAGTCAAAAGGAGACTGATCAGAGGCATTCCACTGGCCCTTCCCAGGGCCCCGTGCACAAAATGGTCCCCTGTGCATTGTTATTTTGCTGTGTTTGCTGATGTCCACAGTTTCCAAGACAATAACAGACCGATAACTGGGTGATGATAAACAGACAGTGAGTGTGAGGATATACCAGTTTTCTAGAGCAAAGGCCTCTGTATCTCGTCCCTGGGATTGCAGCTGCCCTGGCTCCTCTTACCGTTGTAAGTGTAAATAGAGAATGCAGAGGCAGACTTTCTTTCTAAAGCTGAGGAATGATATCAACCAGAGAATTTTTTCAGAGCAGCACACACACACTGATGGTTTTGCTTCTTGTTACATGGACAGGACAAGGTGGTTCTAGATTCTACCCTGAGCCCTACCACTGCCCAAATTCCCTGCGTCAGAGTTTTGTGCTTCACCGTGACCAAGCTTGAGGCTCTGGATTAGGTCTTGGCTCACACCTCTGGGGTGGAGGAGACGTGGGCAGAAGAGGGACAGGATCATTCCACTTCGGGTGTTATTTTGCTTTGTGTTTTTGCTCATATTAAACAACTGGCCATAAAAGAAATATAATATACAGCCCTGTCCTTGGGTAGTTAAATTTTAATCAGCAGTCAAAAATAACACTAGGAAAAGTTTTGAGAATACTTCAAACAAACAAGTACATATCAGGTAACAAGAATATGAAAATAAGTTCACTAAATCAATAACGTGTGCTTAAATTTTCCACTGGGTTGATTGAATTGGAAAAAAAAAAATGATTCAGTTGCTTTGTTGACTAGTAGCCTCAACCAGAAAGTATTGAATTAGGACATTGCTTTTTGTGAATATGCAGAATTCCTGAGTCCCAATTTCATCAATGAGATTGTAAATAAATCGAGAGCATACTGAAATAAAAGGAATTCAATTGAGTTAAACTAATAATTATTAAACTTATTTTATTTGCCTAAGTTATGCTATGTAGTAGGTCTCTCCAATTTATTCATCTGTGTATATATCCATATGCATAATTCTATAGTAACATGAAAAATGCATTCCATGAATATCAAGAGATTCTCCCACAGCATAAATATTTACCCTAAAATATAAGCACACTGTGGACAATATTACTCAGGATACACAGGCAAAGCCTTAAATGGAAATATACAACTTAAAAATGTAAAGAGAAAACCTATACAAGGGCTTGATGCCCAGATGAGCCACTGAAGACATATTTTGGAAGGTATGTGGTGAAAAGTGAGGAGGAGAAAGTGTGGGTTAGCAAGCAAGGGGATGAATGCACTGCGGAGTTTCCCAACATCTTAAGATGATAAGTGGTCCTGTATTTGAATTGTTTTAGTCTGGGACACTTGCAAAAACATTCAATATTTCCCTTTTAAGATATAGTAAGCCAAAATATATATATGGAAAGTTCACTAAGTCATTGGTAAATAGTCCAGTGTTGACTTTTAATCTAGAAATAACTAGCCAAATTGATCCCAGCCTTCCCGATTATAATTTTCCCCTGCAGAGTACATTGATTTGTATCACCTTATTGCTTTCTCTCATTGTTTGTCTTTCTTTTTCTTTTTCTTTGTTATTTTATTTTCCTGCTGGCATAATATATGACCATTGATGTTGAACTTTTATGATTTTATGAATTTTGAGCTCATAAATTCCCTTTACTTGTCATCTTTCCAGACTGGGACTTTATCTTTTTCTATTCATACTAGAGGCCCAGTGCATGAAATTTGTGCACTGGTAGGGTCCCTAGCAGCTGCTGCCACTGGTCGGGGCCTCCCTCCCTTCCTCCAGCTGGCCTGCCCCCTGGTAGAACTCCCAGAAGAACTCTAGTTGAGAAGACAGTTTTCATACTATGCTTTTATTATATAGGATGTTATAAAAAAAACAATGCTTTTATTGATGTAGAACATACAGAAGAGTATACAAATCATAATTCTACAGCATGATGAATGTTCAAAAATGAATACCTGGGGTAGTCAGCACCCAGATTAAAAATAGAACATTATTAGTACTCCGAAACCCCACCCTCTCTCAGTTATATCTCCTCCCTCCTCACCACTGCCTCAGGATAGCCATTATTTTGATTTCTAATACCAAGCATTTGTTTTGTCTTATTTTTGAATTTCATATTAATGAAACCTTATAATTTGTGTGTGTGTGTGTGTGTGTGTGTGACTTGTTATTTAACACTAGTAGCCCTGCACATGAATCTGTGTACCAGTAGCTCTCTGCAGGGCCTGGCCGTCACGCACCCACTGCTCAGAGGCTCTCCACGGCCCAGAGGCCCATCCACAGCTGGGCATGGAACGCTTGCCTAGTCACCGCAGTGACAAAACAAGCATTCCACCAGGCCACTCACACTGCCCACTCTCAGTGGCCACCCCTCTCCCCCCCACACCGGGACTGAGGGACTCCAGTGGGGCTGAGAGGACTGGGCACCGCCATCTTGTGGCTATGGGCGCCACCATCTTTTGATGGAGTGATGGTTAATTTGCATATTACCCTTTATTAGATAGGATTATATTTCTGAGATTTGCTGCTTGAGCAATATTTCAATCATTCTAATTGCTATATAATATTTCATTGTTTGCCTTCCATGACTTATGCATTTTACTATTGATAAACATTGAAGTGATTTCCAGTTTGTGGCTATTATAAATAGTGCTGGCTTTGAGCATTGTAGCTCATGTTATTTGATAAATGTATATATGGATTTTTGTTGTGTATTTACCTAGAAGTAAGGTTTCTGGGGCACAGGATATACAAATATTCAGCTTCAGCAAATACTGCCAAACATATCTCCTAAGTGATTGTACTAATTTACATTTTCACAGCATTGCATGAGAGTTATAGTTGCACACTAACACTTTAAGTTGTCAGCTTTTTAAATTTTAGCTCTTCTAATATTGTGTAGTTTAAATTTGAATTTTTCTAATGAGTAATGAGAGTGAACACTTTTCATATTCTTATCAGCCATTTTAATATCCTCTTTTGTGATGTGCTTATTGAAGTCTACCCATTCTCTTTTTGAGTCATCTCTCTTTTCATTATTAATTTGTGGAAATTCTTTATATATTCTGGATACAAGTTCTTTGTCAGATATATGTACTACTAATATATTTTTCTCAATCTGTGGCTTGCCTTTTCACTTTATTGTTCTTAATTTTAATGCAGTACAATTTCTCAATTGTAGTCCTTTATAATTAGTGGTTTTTATGTCCTGTTTACAAAATCTTTGCCTATCTCAAGATCTTTTACTTTATTCTAAAATTTCTAGTATATAAGTTTTCACACTTATATCTATAATCAAGTTGGGATGTGGGGGGTTAGGAAGGGATAGTGTTAAATAGAAATCAAGGTTTTATTTTCTTTTTTCTATATGGATATTCAATTGATGTGATGGATTACATTACTTCCTCCAATAAGGTTACCCATTCTTCTGGTAGTTTATTAATAGATTTGGGGAACTCACTTTAGTTAAATTCGGGCTGAGATGATTTGAAACTCTGCCATTTCTTCCCTTAATTTCTTTATTTATACACATTTGTATCCAGGATCAGTATATTATATTATTTTGTATGTTTTACATTTCAGGACAGTATTGTGATGTGCATCTTGTTCTGTTTCTACTCCTTTTTCTTTTCTTTTTTCTTCTCACTAAACATTGTGTTTTAAGATTCTGTTCTGCTTTAATATGTGAAATTGAGTTTAAAACACAGTATTTGGTGAATGAGTTCAGTTTTATCTAAATGTGCCCTATGTTCATTCCACCAGCTCTTTATCATATAAGATTTCCCTCCAATTCTTTGCTGCAGTGAGTGTCCTTGAATGTGTCATTCTATGTATTCTTGGCAGGATTATTTTTGTAATGTATTGCTAAAAGTAGAACTGACCTATGGACTATAATACACATATTCAATGTTACCAAGCACTTCTAACTTGCCCTACAAAACATCAAAACATCAATTTTTTTTTGTATGAAGTTGTGAACCTTTTGTTTGCTCCCTTTCCATGGATGAACTCTCCAAAGGTCCTCTACCTGAGATTATATATCAAAATACGATCTTCTTTTCTTTTTCTTGTTTCCATTTTTAAAAATCAAAATATAATTTACACAGAGTAAAACTTACTCTTTTTAGGGTACATTTCTTCAAGTTTTGACAAATGCATACAACTGTATAACTACAACCTCAATTAGATATAAAACAGCTCTCCCAACTTCAAAATAGTTCTTCCTTCTTGAGCTTGAAGTTTTTCCTACTCAGCTTACAAGAGATGTTGAAAACTCTGCTGTGCTTTTCATGAACTGTATTTTTTCTCATCCACATGTCCTTTGTATCCTAAGGATTCAGCAAACGCCTTGAGGGAGAAATCAGTGAATGCGAGGTCACTTTTCCAGGCATTTTTCTCTCTCTAGATGTCATCCCCTGAAACTCTAGTTACTGCAGCAGCTCTCTGATGCCTTCAGAGTTTGTTATTTTGGAATTTTACCCAAACTTCCTAGATGTTTTCATTGAGAGCATTGGACTGCCACAAGCTATTGCATTATAGGCAAATACCTAAGTCAGTCTATCTACATTAAACAGACTCCGTAAGACCCTCTTCCAATTTTTTTTTCATTGTGTAGATCTCAAAGGGTAAAAGAAATGTCATTGTTGGCAGCTATTATTACCCCGAGTACTCAATCATAGAAAGAGCTTTGCAGTCAAACACTGGATTCCAATTCCAACTTTGCTACTTATTACTCATATGACAGGGAATCTGAATCTGTTTCCTTTCTTTCAAATGGAGATGATAAAAACAGCTGACTTTACAGTTTTCTTTTGAAGATTAATGAGATAACAGATCAAGTACCCTGCACATAGTAGGCATTTAGTAACTTACAGATATTATTATGTAATACATTATCATTTCTCTTGGAGCTTACACTCATCTCTTAGAAATGATGGAGAAGGGGTGGTAAAGCAATACCCTTCTCTGAGCACCCTGTTAGATGTTGTGAATAGTGAACTTGATTGAACTTGCTTTATTCACAACTGTAACAAGACATACACAATACTTTTTTTTCTTAAAAGATCGTAGAATTATACACAAACCATCTGAGTTGGCGCGATCTTGAAAAATCTATTCCAAATGCTTCATGTTGCAGATGAAAGAACTGAGGGGCCAAGAGTCGTTAAATGACTTTGTCAAGGTCAATTCATTCGTTCGTATTTGTTTAAGTGACCCAAGTCCCCTAAGATCACATATTTCTTCCCTTCTAAAATACTCTTTGCTCCCATAGTCAACTGTAAATGTAAAACAGAGACAATTCTCAAGAGACGATTATTAATGTTTTATTGTTACTGGCTCATTCTACAACCCATAGATTTATTTTTAAATATTTTAATTTAATTTCTATTCACACAAATTATGTGACTTCCTGCCAACTAAGACTGAAATAGCTACTTGCCATTCCTTTCCCATTTCAAGGATATGTCCTGTAGCTTTTCTTTCTTTCCCTATCATTGAGAAATAGTCTGCCTTACCCTCCAATGCATAAGACAGAGAAGAGCTCACAAAAACCCACAGAAAGCAGCTCTTTTCAAGTTTACCAACTGGAAGGGGGCTCAGGGCCTCTACCGCCTGGGCCCTGGTTGCACAGGTGTACCCTGGCCTCTCCTCTATGGGAAGGGGCTGTTTCCCAGCATCACCGTAACCCTCATGCTTTCCAGCAAAAGCTTCACTTTGAGAATCATTTTTCGGTAAGCCCCTTCGTTTAACACACATTTTAGCAGTGTGTATTCTACTCAAGGACAAATAAGCCTGAATTCCATGTGGACCAAATAACTTGGAAGAGTTTCGTGATCACAGGGCACACAGTCTTTTTATAAAAGCCTCTACCTCACATCAGGATTCCCAAGGGCTCTTCATGGGACTCTCTTTCCCCAGATCTTCCTATGGGTTACTCTTTCCTAGAAATGGATTTACAGCCTAGATGTCTCCTCTTCCTGGAGACCACCCCTCACCTTCCAACCTCCCAGTGGCCCTCTGTCACCGCACGCGGATGTATTTACTCCCTTTAGGAAACGTGTATCGTCTGTACCCCGCCAGAACGTGTGCTCTGTGAAGGCAGAGTCCTTGCTCATCACAGTGTCCCAGTCTGGCTTAGAGTAAGCGCATGTGGGCATGTAGCCTTCCAATACAATCGACAGGCTGGGTTCCAGTAGTGGCTTTGCTCCTTACTCACTGGGTGAATTAAAGCAAATGACTTAAATACACGGAATGTAAGCACTCTCAGTGCTTATCCTACGATAAAAGTGTGTATCTCACTAAGTTATTATAGTGGTCGAAGGAGATAGATGTGTGCAATGTGCTTAGAACGGGACCTTAATGTACAGTAGCTATCACTGTGTCCGTAATTAAAGTAGAGCATATTATCAAAAAAAGAGTCATGAAGGTATATAAATGTGAAAGTTGAAATCAAAGGGTCCTCATTCAATCACATAAGGTAAAATTTTAAATTAATGAAAATCGGGTTCTTCCTGTTGGCTATACAAAGTTGTTCATTTTTATAAAGGATCCCTGATTCAACCTGTGTGATAACTCCCAGTTATAATAAGTGATCCTTTGAGATGTCCTCCTGCACTCCACCCCTTGGTATCCATTTGGAAAATGGTGTTTTTCTGTGAACACTTGTGATCAGAATTTTAAAGTAAAATTTTAAACACGTTTTATAATTACATAGGTAGTGGCAACGTTTTTCCATTTGTGTCATCCAAGAAGGTGCTACTTTCCGTTTCTTGGGCTCCTGAATGGCTTTGGCTGGAGGCATCCTGAGGGTTTTCAGAAAATCACAGCTCTTGGAGGACTAGGGAGTCTAATTGGGAGGAGAGAGAGCCCTCCTTTCCTTTATTACACCTCGATTCTCCCACAGTGAATGAATGTTCATACAAAACCCAAATTTCCCCACATACTGCTGGCTCAAGCAGAGGAGCAATGACTAACCCCTGTCTGTTTGTTGCTGGCTGGGAAGGAAGACCCATTCATTTGCCTAATTCAATGCAGCTTTCTCTCTCCCTTCCTCCCCCTACCTCCCTTCTTTCCTCCGTCCTTTCTTTCCTCTCTTCCTCTCTTCCTTCATTGAGGTCTTTCCTTACCCTGTCCAGTCTCCACCTGGCCTTGCCTGCAGAGAATTTTAGCAACTACCTCTGAGCCTGGTCAGCCACAATCTGTGTGTTGGCCAGTGAATTAAATGCTGTGAGTTAAGGGATTGATCGGTTCACCTAGGCATCTATTTGAAGTTATAAGCTAACTGGCGGTGGAAAAAGATCTTAAAGCAAGGGGTGAGAGTTTTATCAACTTCCTGGCCCTTTGATCCAGAATCTGAAAGTGGAAACGAAAGTATATCTGAAGACAAATTCTACTCTTAGTCACTTTGCCATTTACTTTATGGTTTCTCTTAAAAGCCTTTCAAGCTTTGTCTTACTAACAAGATTGTTCCTAAACATAACACAAACTCTATAGACCAAAAAAAAAAATGTTTTTCTATTGATACCATTTTCTTCCTCTATTTTTTCTGTATTGATCCCCACATTTTAAAATAAAACTATTGAGGAAATAGAAAGCAGGGAAAGGGAAATTAGGCAAATAAATACTGACCCTCACACAGTGTTTGGGTAAAGTGATACGGGAAAAGTCAACCTCTGTGCTACCTGTCACTACCAGAACCCATAAGTAGAGACACAGATTGAACCTTTTTGCTTGTTTGTTTTGTATTTTTTTCTTTATTGATTAAGGTATTACATATCTGTTCTTATCCCCCCATTACCCCCCACCCCCCACTCTTTCCCGTACTTCCCCTGGTGTCTGTGTCCATTGGTTAGGCTAATATGCATGCATATAAGTCCTTTGGTTGATCTCTCCCCCTTACCCCCACCCTCCATACTTTTCCTCTGAGTTTTAATGGTCTGATTGATGCTTCTCTGTCTCTGGATCTGTTTTTGTTCATCAGTTTATGCTGTTCATTATATTCCACACATGAGTGAGATCATGTGATATTTATCTTTTTCTGACTGGCTTATTTCACTTAGCATAATGCTCTCCAGTTCCATCCATGCTGTTGCAAATGGTAATAATTCCTCCTTTTTTACCTCAGCATAGTATTTCATTGTGTAGATGTACTACAATTTTTTAATCCACTCATCTTCTGATGGGCACTTAGGCAGTTTCCAAATTTTAGCTATGGTGAATTGTGGTGCTATGAACATAGGGATGCATATATCCTTTCTGACGGTGTTTCTAGTTTCTTGGGATATATTCCTAGAAGTGATCTTTATGGGCGCTTTATTCAGATGGCAGAGATCTGAGAAGGCAGAGGATTATGTACCCAAAGACTGTCTTACATCTCATTTCAAGCCAACCTTTTCTATAGGGAGAAGAAAAGTAGGTAAAGGGTTTGGAATTCAGAAGAAAAGTAGGTAAGGGGGTTGGAATTCAGGGAAAAGGGTGAATCAGATAAAAGCTGCAGTCTGGCGCCTTTCCTAGCATCCCTTCATCTGCTGATCAGTGATTCTTTATCTGCATCCTGGGCTGCTGACTGGACATTCTCTCCCTGGAACACACTGACTTAGATACCATCTTGGTTGCTTGCAGTCCTCCTGGGGACAAAGGTTGCTGGAACAATGGCTTTCTAGTGCATTAATCACCAAGGCTATTAACTGTATAACCAAAGCTAAAAAAGTTTTAACTTCTTGAGTTCCCCCTCAAAGGTACTGTGGATTTTTTCTTTACAAATTTCAGTGTCTTTTTGTGTGTTCCCTTACAATCCAGATAGATCACTCCTTGCTTTCTTCTGCTTTCCTATCCTTCACTGCAGTCTGAGGGTCAAGGGTGGGAGGCCTCATGGGGTGGGTGCTATCATCTGCACCATCATTCCAAAGTAGGGAATTTTTAAGGTCCAAATTCCTGGACTCCTCTGAGGTATGTCCCATATACTTCGGGGTGTGTGTGTGTTTTAAAGAAACATCCCCGGAAGATGCTGATATGCAGCCAGTCTGAGAATCCCCATTTAGGGTGATAGCACAGCATAAGTGCCACGAGGCCAAATACAGTGGCTAATTGCTCCTTGTTGTATGCCCTGTTCTTGGCACATAGAGGGCACTAAATCCATATTTGTTTATACATTTACTCATAGAAACACACTTTGTAATTTGTCTCATCTAAATTCCATCCTCTACTACTCTTCAAATCACTGAGCTTAGTTGGGGGAGGCAGAGGGGAGGAGCCGAGACTGCTTCGGGAAATCAGCAAAAGCGAATGAAAGCTTAAACACACAAAATTTGGCCTACAGTTTCCAGGAATTCACAATCTTCCCTTAAACTCATTCACGGTTTCTGTTTATTCATTCGCTCAATATTCATTTTGTAATGCCCTACTGGGCGCTGGCAGGGGGCTCAGAGCTGGAAGGAACCAGATTATGAACCAGGTTTAGGCAAGCTTTCCAGTTGGGAATGGCTCACGAGTTTTCTTGTCCCCTTCTCAGATTTATAGAAAAGGCCTCCAAAATTTGGCCCACAGCAGAAGAAAAGGAATTTAAATGGGATTTGGAGCTCTTACCATTTTCTGGCTTTGTAACGTAGAAATATAATTATATGTTTTATCACTCTAACTAGATTTCTGGCTCTGTTAAGGCAGGGCCCACATCCCCGTATGCTAAGCAAGGTACGTTAGCTGTATCGACAATTCAATAATTGGCACAGGCATTTGGGATGAGTAGGGAGAGATGGTAGGTATTCAGGGAAGGGAGCTAAAGGTAACCCGAGTGACTCCTCAGAGTAAGGAAAGGGTGGCACCTGGTTTTGCTGACTAATTTAGGAGCCCCAATTCCTAGTGTACAAACCAGCCTTCCTAAGATACATACAAACCATAGGTAACACACTAGGCAGGTTTTTGTTTGATTTGTTGCTTGTTTGTTTACCTGTGAAACCTGAAATGAGAGTATAGGACTCCAGTACCAATCTCTAGCAGTACTAGTTCAAGCCAATGCCTTGATCTCTGTGAACTTCGATTTTCTTCCCCTGCAAAATGACAGAGGTGGAAGTGGGAGTGGGGGAAAGCAAGGTATGTTCTGAAGATCCAGTTGAGACTCACATTATTC
The DNA here is from genome assembly GCA_004026665.1 of Murina feae. Taxonomy (NCBI): domain Eukaryota; kingdom Metazoa; phylum Chordata; class Mammalia; order Chiroptera; family Vespertilionidae; genus Murina; species Murina feae. The sequence continues at coordinate 65,202 of PVJC01003591.1, forward strand.
CACTGAATGAAAGGCAAGCTTTAAAAGGCCAAAGCTGCCGTTCCCACACCCATACTCATCTGCATCCCTCGTAGTATCATGTTGGGACAGGTTTAGCCGTGTGATGGTGACTTACTGTCACAGTTATTATTTCTTTGGTCTAATGTAGAATATTTATTGCTGTGTTTCAAGTTGCAAGAGAGTTAACTCTAGGTTATCTACATATATTTCATATGTATTTCATACATATAATAACATATATTATCTACACATATTTCTGTAATTATGTGTAACCCTCCAGTGCCTCCTCCTCTACCAACTGGTCGAGTCCCTAACCATCAACAGCAGAAGGCCTTGGGCTAAGCAAAGGGTCTTTGGAATCTGAAGCTTAGAAGGCTTGAAGGTTGAGCTTAGAGAAGGGGTGTTCTTGACCTTGTTCTAAGGCATTTACCTTGGACTATTGGCGTGTGTAGTACTCTCTCTTTTATATTAACTATACCACCTTCTCTGTTCTACTATTTAGAATAATTTAGGGATTGATTCTGTAAAAATTGTATTTATTTTCTTTAAAATGCACAGTATATATTTATATCTATGCCTCATTTCCCCTTTAAGTTCTAACACCAGTACATGAGTAAAAGTGATATTTTATAATATATAGTCTATATTAACAAAAGTTCATTCTCTTAACTGTTTCCATTTTCTTTTTATGCCAGGTATCATTAAAACATTCCAAGTTCACCCAATCGAATTCCACAGGGGTTGGTCATCAACAAGAGGCTCAGACGTGGATATCTGATTGCTTAACCGTGAGTACAGCTTATGTGACTGGGGGTAGGGTTGATACTCTAGTCTTAGCAATTATATAGCCTCTTTGCCTGATTCTTGCATCTAACGATGCATTGCAAGAAGCCAAGCCTTCTGCAATGCCCCTCATCATTTATTTACCAGGCAATCTATCAAGTTCAGAAGGAATTATTTTGTAATAAGTTTTTTTTGCTTTATTTTTTATTTTTTCTTGCATATATAATATCTTAAGCAAAACAGCCCCCTTTCAATAATGAAATCCTTACTTCTTGCAAAGAATGCTAATGACTTGAGATAATGAAGAGAAGGTGAGTCAGTCTTCCAGGGGGGAATAGCTCCCTTTGCACAAACACTGATGATGTCAGGAGCATTAAGTACCACTCACTTTCGACAAATTCTTCTCAGCCAGGGGAGAACTTCTACCAGCCAGAAAGTCTAGCTGGGGATCAGGAAGAGGGGATTTTTTAAAAATAAGTGACGGAGAAACTAAAGGAAACTTCACTTGTTCACAATTTTACCAAAGTGGGTATCAGTAGGATGAAAAGTTTTTTAAGGAATTTAGCATGGCCCTAACCGGTTTGGCTCAGTGGATAGAACGTCAGCCTGCGGACTCAAGGGTCCCAGGTTCGATTCCAGTCAAGGGCATGTACCTTGGTTGCGGGCACATCCCCAGTGGGGAGTGTGCAGGCGGCAGCTGATCGATGTGTCTTTCTCATCGATGTTTCTAACTCTCTATCCCTCTCCCTTCCGCTCTGTAAAAAAATCAATAAAATAAATTTTTTAAAAAAGGAATTTAGCATGGTTCTCAGGCAATTATTGTTTCAGGATTTTATCAGCTCACCCTGTATTAGTTTGCTATGGCTACCATAGCAAAATACCACAGACTGGGTGGCTGAAACAACAGAGATTTGTTTTCTCAGAGTCGTGGAGGCTAGAAGCTCAAGATAAAGATGTTGGCAGCCCTGGTTGGGTGGTTCAGTTGGTTGGCGAGTCATCCCATACACCAAAAGGACCTGGGTTTCATTCCCAATCAAGGCACATATCTAGTTTGTGGGTTCCATATCAGTATGTGTATGGGAGGAAACTGATCGATGTTTTTCACATCAGTGTTTCTCACTCTCCCTTCCTATCTCTCTCAAAATCGACATAAATATATCTTTGAGTGAGGATTAAAAAAGAAAATGTCCGCAGGTTTGTTTTCTTGTGAGAGCTCTGTCCTTGACTTACAGGTGGCCATGTTTTCCCTGTACCTTCACATCCCACTGCATGTTTATGTCAGATGTCTCCCTCTCCAAATTTCCTCTTCTTAAAGGACACCAGTCATATCAGCTTAGGGCCCACCCTAATTTCCTAATTTTAACATAATCACTTCTTTAGAGACCTGTTCTCGAAATACAGTCCCATTCTCAGTTGCTGGGGATTAAGACTTCAACATGTGGATCTGGGAAGAACACAGTTCAGTCCATAACACCCCATCATTATTTTTTCAGGAGTATGCTGATGTTTAGCTTATTGCACATGGACCTCTTTCTAATTCTCCTCATCTGAGCTCCCTTAGCGTTTATATCACTCCCAAAGCATTTGTCTTTTCTGCAGTTTTTCATAGTCCTTTGTATGTAAATCTGTCATTTCCCATTGACATTTCATAATTTTTGAAATTGAAGAGTGTGGCTTTTACATTTCTCAGAGTACCAGAAGGTTGGTATACAATAGACATTTAATAATATTTATTAAACAGCTAACTGAATGAATAAATGAATGGACTAGGTGAAACCTTTGAACTACAATTTATTTGCTTTGAGACTGTCTCTAAATGATTAGAGACTTTCTCTTCACTTGCCACGCTTCGTCCCCACAACAGGTAGAAATAGTCAAGATCAAGGCTGGAGAGGGCCGAAAGAAACTTGATTAATTGATGGCAGGAGAGTTACTGCTCTCCTCAGAGAGGTAGGCAAGAGACAGAAAATAGCATGAATTTGCCAAGATGAGGTCATTTTCCTTGAGGACACTGTTTGGGAACCAAGAGGGAAGGACAGTGAGTTTTCACCAAGATGCATTGAGTTTGAAGGGACATCTGATGACATATGTATAGGACATAAGAGATAGGCAAGTCCTAAGTTCAGGTGAGAACTGGAGACAGATGTTCACAGTCATAACCTATACTTGGGAATTTAAATCATGACAGTCAGTGGGTGAGGCTACCCAGAGAGAAAATGTGGAGGGAGAAGAGCTGTGGTTTAAAAAATGCCACCAAAAATTGTACGTAGGAAGTTTCACTGATAAATGAAAGAAATCTTATTTTTTTATTTTATTTTATTTTTTTTATTGATTTCAGAGAGGAAGGGAGAGGGAGAGATAGAAACATCAATGACAAGAGAGTCATTGATTGGCTGCCTCCTGTATTCACGGTATGAGTCTGAAACCCACCCAGGCATGTGCCCTTGACTGGAATCAAACTCAGGATCCTTCAGTCTGCAGACTAATACACTATCCACTGAGCCAAACCATCTAGGGCAGGAGAAAGAAATCTTCATGCTACTTCTAATGAAGATTTGTAAGAACATGTATACTAGCTAATGTTTATGTCTATCTATTTCTCTCTCCTCTAATGTCTTGGTCCCTGTTTTATTCCTTCTTCTTTCCTCACTTCTGTGGGATATACCTCAAACCATTCTGGGGGCTTGCCCTACCCAACTGAGCTCTCTTCTAGCTAACTCCAATCATGACCATGTGTTTGGCTCCCCAGCTTCCTGTCCAGGAGTCTCACACATCAATACCTTCCTTTGGGACAATTTTCTTCATCAACCAATGAGAACTGATCAGACTGGACTGTGGGAGAGGCCCAGAACTAGCCCTTTAATGTCCAAAAGACAGAAGGCAGGTCCTTTTCAGAGTCAGGTGCCATGGAATATTGTCTTGTCCAGACAGTAAAGAGGCAAGTTGGGTAAGGTGACCAGACATCCCGCTTTTGGCGGGACAGTCCCGATTTTTAACAATTTGTCTCACGTCCCGCAGCGTTTTAAAAAAGTCCCGATTTTTGGAAAGATGTATGTACTACTCTTTGTAATCTAAACTAATAAAAGCGAAATATTAAAATTAACCGTTTCTCCGAGACAGGGTAAGCCACGCCCACCAGCCAATCAGAGCGGCTGTATGCAAATTAGCCCGGCCAACATGGCGGCCGCCACTCCCGGACCTGAGTAAACAGCCCTTTCCATTGCGGCAGGAGGGAAAGTGAAGCTGCGCCCCTCAGCTCAGCTCCG